>VDFB02223945.1:76661-103762 GCA_007258455.2 Sequoia sempervirens
GGGGGTGACATGGCTATGTGAGTCGACGCAATTCCAAACTGTGGGCCGTTCGAGTATATAACGATGACCTTTTGTCTCTAGGAGTGAGTCTATCTGAAGTGTCTTATCTGTTATAAACCAGTGAAAATAAAAAAGAATCATGCTTGATTCTTAAGAACATACACTATCTGTTTAGATTCTAGGTTTTTTAAAGTCAACCATTCTATTCTTGCTTGTTGTGTTTTCTCTCATTAAATTCAGATAAGATCATCACAAAAATCTTCAAAATCAAAACACTTGTGGAATTCTCATGATTCAAGATTGGGTATCCACCAAGTTTGTCAAGAAATCTCTTGTCAAACGAATCAGAAAACCAAAGAAAACACTTGCATACAAACAACTTCTGAGAAAGCAATGATTTCTATATCAAAGCAAGAAAGTTCTACTCCAACATAGGACTTTTATTCATAGGTATCACGATTTCTCTAGAGGTTATACGGACGACTATGCTGTAGCTCCCTTAGATTCACAAGCATTCTATCAAAGAAGGGCTCTTAGGCAACACCACAATCATAGTCAAAGAATTCGTCCAGAATACATCCCACAACCAGCCATACAATACGATACCAGACCAAGTGAGTTTCATAGAATAAGATAGTTCTGTCTTAGCACCTCATGGTTCTGTTTTAGCGCTTTGGGTCTCTGTTCCAGCGTGTCAGGTCTCTGTTTTAGCGCTTTGGGTCTCTGTTCCAGCGCGTAGGGTCTCTATTTTAGTGCTTTGGGTCTCTGTTCCAGCACGTCACTTCTCTGTTTTAGCGCATCATGTCTCTGTTTTAGCACTCTAGAAAGTCAGAAAAAATAGAGAGTTGGTAAGACAGTTGGTCAGTTTTCCCATATCGATAACAAGGTTTTCATCAGTCCAAAACATTTTTTTCACAGTCCAAAACACTTGGGTCATACAAAAGGAAAACTTTACCATTACACCTAGATCTTGAAACATCTCGCAAAGAGTCCTTATCACCAAAATCTGAGATTTTCTGTCAAATTTTCCCTACCAAGGATTTTTATCATCCTTCCATCACGAAACTAGACACGACTAAATCAGATTTTAAATCAAAAACCTCGACACTTATCCAATCAAAAATCCAAGATCAAAGTCTAGAGTAAAAAGTTTGTATGCCTATTTTTACACGATCGGCATATCAAAGACAACAACAAGAACAAAATGAAAGAATAGCAGCCATGGCTGAAGAAAACCCTTGGGGACGATATAGCAACACTGATCCTCTCACTAATTCACACGAGAAAGAAATAACTGCAGAGGAAATCGAGAAAGTTCAACAAGACCCTCATTTCCATAAATTTATGGAAAAGATGCTGGAGCAAGATATGGAAAAGTATCTTCTACTATTAGCTGACAAAGGTGCTAAACTTCCTAGGGACTTTGATGTCAATCAACTCAAAACAACCGCACTAACCCAGCTGGTATAAAAGAAATCTAGGTAAATAGATGGCACGACCAAAGACAAATCAGCAATTGCAATTGTGGTTCCAAAATATCAACAAGGGCCAGCAAAGATATTGCCACAAGACATTTGCCCTTATCCATTAGATCAGCATTAACATGATGCCATTTCCGTGGTATTGTGAATATAACATATATAAATGCAATGGAACGATCCATTTGATCACGTACGGGAATTTCGAGCCATGAGCATAGAGTTCACACACGAGGACTCTTACTTACTACGATTATTTCCAAGAAGCTTAGGAAACACTTGCATGGAGTGGTTTTCTAAATTGGAACCTGGGATTCAATCTTTTGAAGAACTGATCAATAGGTTCATAACCCACTTCTCATTCAACATCCAACATGGGGTAACCTTAAAATAACTCTACAACACCAAACAAGCAAAGGGTGAAAAGTTTCTTTCCTTTCTCCAACGATGGAGAAGGCTATTTGCTAAATACCCTAGATCTATTCCTGAAGAGGAGAAGATAGAGATGTTCATTGATAACTTAGTGGATGACATGAATTACATATTGGACTTACAATGTCCATCTACATTTGAACAAGTTATCGAAAAGGGGCTCAAAATTGAAGAGGCTCTAATCAAAAGAGGAACAATCAAACACTTCATTGAAGGTTCAAGCAATAACAATTCCTCTAACCACAACAATGAAAAGCCAAGATTTTGGCAAAAGAACAAGAATACTGATACCATGATCGATACACATGCACCTAAACCAGTATTCACCTTGTGATCTTAACCACTACAAACAAACAAAACAATGGTCTTAATGTCAAACAAAGTAGTGATCAAGGAAATAATCAAAACAGTGGAGAAACAAAAACCCAATCATTCCAACGACCATCCAATAAACGAAAATTCACGCCATTAGGACAATCATTGGAATCAGTCCTCAAAGAAATTTTAGATGAAAAACTCATTCAAGTACAAGATGCTAGAAATTGGGACCCTCAAGTCAAACCATCATGGTGGAATGACTTACATTACTGTCACTACCATCAAAATAAAGGCCACATGACTGAAAATTGTTGGCAGTTAAAACATGTGATACAAGACCTCATAGATCAAAAGAAGGTATTTGTAGAGGGACACCAAACAAACAAAGATCATACAACGTTAAAAAATCCTCTACCCAATTATCAGAAGGGAGAATCCTCTTCCACAAACACCAAAGGTAAGAACATCGGTTATGTCTATGACACAACGATCCTTTGTTTTTCTGCTACCAAGGAGGATGAAGAGTTATGCAACCAAATCAATCGGAACAATGACATTACATCTACCAATTTGGTACAACATATGGACAAATCTGAAAACCAAATTAACGTAATCACACTCAAAGGGAAACAAGAGTACCAACCGGTTAATGCCACAACAAGGGCACAATCCAAAGTTATATTGAAAGGAGCATCAATATCATCCCCATCTGTGGATCCTCCCTCTAATCAATATAATCTCATCAATCAATTGCAGAAAATACCGGCACAAATATCCATCTTGGAACTTTTAAAGATTTCCCCATCACACAAAGAGGTTCTTGAACAAGCTCTTGTATCAACCACGGTACCTAACAATTTGGATGTGTGTCAGTTCCAAGCTATGGTGGGACATCTATCTGCACCTCATTTCCTTTCATTTTCCAAACATGATGATGTATCACTCACCCATCCACATAATTCCGCCCTTCACATTGAAGTCCTCATCCATAAACACCATGTAAAGCGTGTCCTAATAGATGGAGGGGCTGGTTTAAATATTTGTACCTTAAAGCTGATTCATGCACTAGGATACTCAGATGAAGCCATTGATACAAGAATAAAAATCACAATCAAAGCATATGATGAAGAAGAAAGGTCCTCTAAAGGGTTGATCATATTACCCATTCAAGTGGGACCTATTGTCCAAAAAGTGGTTTGCCAAGTCTTAGATAGGGAACTGACATACAACATACTATTGGGATGCCCTTGGATCCATGATATGCAAGCAGTACCTTCCACCTATCATCAATGCCTGAAATTTCCTGTCAATGGACAAGAGGTAACAATCACAGCAGACTATAATGACACCCAAGCTTGTCATACATTGAAAACATCTCAAGATACATTCATACCTCACAATAGAGAAGTTAGCACATCAGATGGTGAGCAACAGCAGAACTTCATATCAAAGTGGCTTCCAAAACAACAAAAATCACAAGAGATAAGGGTGGCACAATATAACCCTTCAAGTGTTGAAGAACAATTGGCTCCACTCTCACATCAATTCACCAAGGAAGTACAGATAAGTGACAAAGGAATAAGTGAATATGGTGTTGGACACTCTTTCCATCTATCACAGATGTTACCCTCCTTACAAACGTATGGACAACCATCTATAATCACCCAAAATTCAACACAATCTACAACAGCATTAGATGGTAGATTTGTAAGAGTAGGATATTTAGATGAAGAATCAGAAGATAAGGCTATTCTAAATTGGCTTTATAGGGATGAGGAAGCTTCCACTTCCACAAATAATATCATAGAAACAAATCAATATGGAAAGGGAAAAACTATTCTGGAGAAGATGGGATATTCAGGATAGGGACCTCTTGGGTTAAGGAAACAAGGCATAACAGAACCAATCCAGCCACTCACACTCCAACATAAAGATAAAACTGGACTAGGATATGCAGCAGAACAAGAACCTCTTGAATGAGGGGAACAAAGTGTAACGGATCCAATCCGAGTTCTCACAAATGGCAGAACTGGACTAGGATACACAGAAGAAGCAAGGGCAGAACTCACCAATAAAACTGTGGAGTGTATTCTTCAAATAAGAGTAATTCTGAAACAGATTCAAATGAATATGAGTGGGACAACTTATCAGATGTTTCCTATAAGGATATTTAGATCGATGTTATCAAAAAACATACCCCCAAACATGAGGAGGGTCAAAGCTCAAGTTTTAATCCTATTGTCTTTGAAACACAAAAATTTGATGACTCAAGTGAAGATGAACGGACATCGATTGAGATAAATAATGCGGAAGAAAATACCTTCGTAGGCCTCGACATAACCATTAACAACCTATATGACATTTCCGTCCGAGCTTTCACAATCGCCGACCTCAACCCATCTAATGATCCATTGCCTTTACTACATCCCGAGCTTATCGAGTGGGAACCCCAACACCCTATCAATCTCCCTGTTTTTGACAATGATTCGCTATTATTAACTACCTTTGCTGTAAGGAATCTGATACTTGTTCTACCAATACTTCTTTTAACGATGCTTTCAGGCAGGAGGATGCCAAGCCTTCTAGTTGCAAAAATATGGAAATAAAAAATGGATCCAATAGTGAAAACCATTCTATGGCAGTATTTGATCCTAAAATAGTAAAAACAAAGAACGCATCCAATGGTGAAAACCTCATTGAGGCACCAAAGGATGGAAGGTTTGACATCCTCCCACAACATTACCATGAAAGATCATCAGTGTTAATAGAACCCACACAGTCTATTGATATTGGCACAACAGAGAAAGCAAGAATACTACACTTGGCAGCATCCATGACAGATACAAAAAAGCCAGATTTTATCAAATTCTTTGAAGAAAGATGCATCAATTTTGCTTGGTCATACTCGACATGGGGGCTTAGACAGATCTCATTATGCATCACTTATCCTTACCCGGTGGCACTAAACCCGGTAAAACAAAGCTAAGAAAAATGCATCCACATGTTGCATTATTGGTAAATGATTTGAAGAAACTACTGAATCTTTGGTTACTCGGATCTATTGATTATCTTGAATGGATATCAACATTGTACTGTTTCAAAACGGATCACACCATCGAATATATGTGATTTACGGGATTTAAATAAAAGCATGTCCAAGGATGATTTTCCTTTGCGCAAACATGGAACATGATTGTAGATTTAACACTAGCCCGGCCATCAAATGCTATCACTCATGGATGGATTTTTAGGATACAATCAAATCAAAATAGCTCCACGAAGACCAAAGAGAAAAACTAACATTTACATCGCCAGGGCACCTTTGGCGACGTCATGCCTTTTGGGTTAAAGAATCGCGAGAAGCTACATACCTGCTTGAGAGCTTCTGTGCTTAATCTTCCGCTGACGCGTGCACACCCTCATGGAGGACTATGTGGATGACATCTTAGCCAAATCTTATACCATAGAAGGACATCTTGAGATACTGGGCATAATATTTGATAGGTTGGAGAAATTTAAAGTCAGATTAAATCCCAAGAAATGTGCCTTTCGAGTAACATCAGTAAAACTCCTTGGATACATAGTTTCTACAAAAGGAATTGAAGTAGATCCAACAAAAGTTAAAGCCATTATAAAAATGCCACCTCCTAAGAATATTAGCACATTGAGATCTCTACAAGGCCAACTACAGTCCATTAGAAGATTCATCTCTCAACTAGTAGATCAGTGTCATCCATTCAACCATCTTTTGCATAAAAATGTGTCTTTTAAATGGGATGAACAGTGTGAGAGTACTTTCAATCAAATCAAGCATTATTTGATGACACCACCAATCTTGGTGCCACCCAGTGAAGACAAGCCATTGTTGCTATATATCGCAACAACAGATATCTCTTTGGGAGCCTTGCTAGCACAAGAGGACAGAGAAGGAAAGGAATGGGCTATATACTATATCAGCAGGACACTTAATGGACATGAAGTAAACTACACCTTCATTGAAAAATCATGCTTAGCAGTAGTATTTGCAACACAAAAATTGCGACACTATATTCTCACTCACACTGTCAAACTCGTTGCAAAAATTGATCCTCTCAAGTATTTATTGAGCAAAGCAGCTTTAACAGGAAGGTTGGCAAAGTGGGTCATGCTCCTCAGTGAGTTTGACATTCAATATGTTGAAAGGTGAGCTATCAAAGGACAAGTCATCGCCGACCAATTAGCAGAAGCTCCATTATCAGACTGTCATCCTATGACCATGGAATTTCCTGATGCAGATATCCTCAACATTACAACACAACCATGGCAACTCTACTTCGATGGATCCTACACACAACATGGATCAGGGGAAGGAATTTTATTTGTCACACCTCTTGGGCACACAATTCCACGATCTTACAGGCTTACCTTCCGTTGCACTAACAATATGGCAGAATATGAAGCTTTGATCCTTGGAATTAAAGTGGCTATTGACTGGAAAATCACAGAACTACAGGTGTATGGAGACTCCCAGTTAATCATCTATCAAGTCAACAATGATTACCAAACTAAGGATGACACACTGATTTTATACAAGAGACTGGTAGATGATCTAAAGAAATACTTCATAGAAATCAAATTTGAGCAGATACCAAGATCAGAGAACAAAGCAGCAAATGCCATGGCCACAATAGCATCTCTTCTACAAATGCCTGAAACGCAAGATCGTTATCGATTTATTGTAGAACAAGTGTCAAATCCTGCATACGCAAATCCCAAATCTCAAACCATAAGCCTTTTGGATAGTGCCCAATCTTCCATTTATGAAGACATTTATACTTATCTAAAAGATAATATCTTACCGCCAGATCTTTCTCGCAACCAAAAGTGCAACTTCATACGCCAATCCGCCAAACATACCATTATTGCTGACACCCTTTACCGTCGAGGCCTAGATGGTACTCTTTTGTGTTGTTTAGAACATAACGAATCCGCTTCTACTTTACATGAGGTCCATGAAGGAATTTGTGGTACACATTCAAGTGGATTATCTTTAGCCAAGAAACTCCTTCGTTTGGGGTATTACTGGCCACACATGGAGCAAGAATCTTATAAGTTTGTCAAGAGATGTCCAAAATGCCAAATTCATGGCAATCTTATACATGCACCGGCACAGGAGCTACATCCATTCACAACTACATGGCCTTTCTGTCAGTGGGGATTAGACCTGGTAGGGAAAATTAACCCATCTTCATCTAATGGACACAAGTTCATTATCCGCGACAACAAAATATTTTACAAAATGGGTGGAGGCGGTTCCCTTAACCACAATCACTAGAAAGCAAATATCATCTTTCATACTTAATTATCTCATTTGTAGATATGGGATACCCCAGTCAATCATTACAAATAATGGCAGGCCTTTCAAAAACCAAAGGCGTCCGAGTACGTGTGATTCCCACATCAACATGGCTTTTTCAACCGTATTACCCTCAAGGTAATGGACAGCCGAAGCTTCAAACAAAACAATCTAAAGATTCTCAAGAAAGTATGCGTGGTGGGGTGTGATTGGCACATTGACAACCACGCTCTTTGAACTACGGGGACTAGCATCAGAACACCAACAGGAGCTACACCATATGTTCTTGTCTATGGATCAAAAGCAATAATACCTATCGAGGTAGAAATTCCATCCCTTCGAGTTTCACTAAAGGGACTCATTTCAGATGAAGATTATAGGATCTCTAGACTTCAAGAATTAGAGCTACTTGATGAACGTCGACAACAAGCTGTCAATCATTTGACAGCCTATCAACAAAGAATGACTAGGAACTATAATCATAGGGTTAAGCCTAGAGTCTTCCAGATCAGAGACTTGGTCCTACGGGAAAACCCTAGAAATCAAGCAGACAGAGAAAAGAAG
The DNA here is from genome assembly GCA_007258455.2 of Sequoia sempervirens. Classification (NCBI taxonomy): domain Eukaryota; kingdom Viridiplantae; phylum Streptophyta; class Pinopsida; order Cupressales; family Cupressaceae; genus Sequoia; species Sequoia sempervirens. The sequence continues at coordinate 84,789 of VDFB02223945.1, forward strand.
GGAAAGTTTGAACCTAACTGGATAGGGCCTTATGTCATTATCTCAGTCTATGGATCAGGAGCATACCGGCTGTCTACACCAGAAGGAGACATGTTGGAGGAACCCATGAACAGCATTCATCTCAGGCGATTCTACACTTGAAGATACCTAGTGCACGGTCAATAAAGTTGTCTTGATGAAAACCTGGCAAACAGGCGTCATGATGACGAAAAAAAAATAAAAAGAAAAAGAAAGAGGACACAATAAAAACAAGTGATGAAAACCTGGCAAACAGGCGCTACTTGTGATTTTCACCAAGCTCTTCTATCTATTTAGATACAGTTTTGTCACGATTGTATCATTTTTGTCCATCATTTGAGATAATCATTATCACTATCCATATCATAGCAAGAGATATCATGTTTTACCCTAGCTTGGGGGCAACATCCTAGTGTTATTTGGTACAATGGACTTTTAGCTTAAATGGAAAGGCAATCAAACATGACAACACCAAGTGACGATACTTGAAAAAATCCAAAAAAACATTAGAAAATCCATCAAAATCCAAAAACATCAGAAAATCCATCAAAATCCAAAAACATCAGAAAATCCATCAAAATCCAAAAACATCAGAAAATCAAAATCCAAACACATCAGAAAATCAGAAAATCCATGCAAAAACATTCATAAAATTGAAAACACAAAAATAGAGTCTACATCAATTAAAAGTGGAGTCTGTGTCAGTCGAACTACGTGGTCTCTGCGTGTATAACGTAGGCAAGACTAATCTTTGATCAGTCCCCGAGACCCCTAGGATAGGTCTTTAGGTTACATCATTTGGTCAAACATCTGAGAATATCATGCAAACATCAGCACACACATTTCAACATCGATGATCTAATCTCAATAATGATTTGAAAATACATTAAGTAGAATTTGAATTGTTGTGCTTTTTATTTTTTTCTTTGGAGCTACTCGATGATGTATTGAACTAAAGAAGCAAGGAAGAAGAATGGTACTTTTCTTTGTTTGTTGTTTGTGAGTTAATCATTATTATTTTGTGAATTGTCGCGGGAAGTGCTCTACCAAGTATCATGGATGACATTCTGATTCACTTAAGAAAATGATTAATTCTTGTCTGTTTACGCAAGAAATGCTCAGGTCATCATTGGTCTATCTCATACCTTGATGCTTGTGTTCGCTTGCAATATCAAAAATCATGAAAGAAGTACTCAGGTCATCATTGGTCTATCTCATATCATTGATGCTTGTATTCACTTTCAACATTTAAAAAAAAAAAGAGAGCTCAGTGATGAAACAAAAGCAAAATAAAAAGATTGTTGAAATGACACTTAGATTTGCATTGATAAAATAGGTTTGCATGGTAAACATAGATTGCATTCATAGAAATACATCTGCAGAGTACTGGTTGCACAAGTTACAAAGATTCATTTGCAAATAACGTTATCTTTTCTTATTAAGGATTGAGTATACTTGACACACAAAATTTTCATAATGGCATGCATATAAAATCATTTCTTCATCTCATCATAAATTTCACAATAAAAATCTCATTTCGTGACATCATATACACGTTATGTTACATCATTCATTTACGTCTCATCACATTGTCATTATCATATACTTGCAAAATCATCATTCATTGCATACATATAGAAGGCATTTTTACATCTCATTTATACATCATTTCATTTACATTTCATTTATACATCATTTCATTTACATTTCATTAGATACATCATTCATTACATTTCATTTATACATCATTTAATTTACATTTCATTAGATACATCATTCATCACATCTCATTTATACATCATTTCATTACATTAGATACATCATTCATCACATCTCATTTATACATCATTTCATTTACATTTCAATAGATACATCATACATTGCATTTCATTCGTACATCATACATTACATCACATTTTATTTATCATACATTGCATCTCATTAAGAAAAGAAATAGATCATCAATATCATATCACATCATCATTAATGCATCCATACAAGCTAGTAAAATAAATCATCATAAAACATAAAAATTAAAATGCATCCATCACATCAATCATGTAGAACACATCATAAGATCAATGCATCCATCACATAAATCATGTAGAACATATTATAGATCAATCGAACCGCTGCACATATATATCTCATCAAGTGTCAAGTATACAATGAAGTCTGAAAAGGATGAAAATAACATCATGTCAAAAATGGTTGTATATGTCTCTCAAAGGGTACACAACTGATATCAAGTGGTACTCGCACCAGAAGGAGCAGGTCTCGCGCCAGTATCACGACCACCACTGGATGTCCCAGGATCTCTCGGATCTCTCGGATCCCTCGGGGCTGTGTCACACCCTACGCTCACTTTGTCCTCGGTGAGTCCTCTGGCGGGCGGGCGCGACTCTGCTGCTCACGGGGGCAAAGCTCATGATGGCGGCTTACAGCCAAACTCAATCTCGACACACGCCGCGCTGGCCTCTGCGCATGTAATCACGCCCGCGAGGGTCCCATCACGCCCTCTCACGCAATCTCTGCCGGTGCTGTCTTGTCTCTGTACTTTGTCGATAGTGTCTGCGCTCTGCGATCAAAGGCTGTGATCATTACTGAAGGTGGTCAGCTGATGCTTTCATTACACTGCTAGTTGAGCACATTGCTATCGCGCTACACAGCAAGAGACCTCATCTCTCTCACCAATCGGAGAATTGTCACATTAATGCGTCGCGGTAGCTAGGCGTGCACGCGCTTCGAGCACGTGTTTGTGCTATTAATCCCTGCACCTGTGCTAGCTGTCCCTGTAAGGTCTGAACCTGCACCTGTAAACCTGCAACCTCTGATCGCTCTGCCGACAAGGAAGCAATAGCCTGCCTCTTACGAGGTGCACTAGTCGATGGCTCTGTAGTACCTGCTACGCTTGGTCTCCCCCCATCTCCGCCATCATCATCACTGCTCTCCTCGCTGCTATCATCACTCTCACTGTCATCATCACTGCTACTCTCATCATCTCTCCCCCGTCTCTGACCAACCTGACCACCCCCTGCTAGTGCTGGTGCTGCCGCTGGTGCTGGTACTGGCTCATCCAGAATAGTAATACATGGAGGGTGCAGAGCCAAATACTGTCCATACTCGGGAGTAATAGGTGCCTCGACAATGTCTCATCGCATATCCCATGTTGATCGCTGTAGAGCACGATAACCCTGAACAAGTGCCCCATAAGGAAAACTAGGACCCCAATCACTGACATCTATTCATCATCGTCCGTAATGTGCTACTCCCTGTGGCATACACTGCACAATACCATACTGCCTGTAGACGTGACGAAACAGGAATCGCTCCAAGATCCTGGGGCTCTTCCTGATCAAATACGTTGAATCGGCCAAGAACCCCAGCTCAATATCATCATCATCCCAGTCATCACAGTCTAAATAGGGGCACTAGGTCACTGTCTCCACATCATCAATAATCTGCCTCCAATAATCTAGCTTACCCATCATATGCTGGGTAGGCCTGCCTCTGTAACGAAACACATAGGGTCTCGTCGTTGGTCTCGATAACACCGGCACGGGACGCATAACAGCAATATGCTCCCATGCCCATACCTGAAAAAGGGTAGCACCCGCCGATAAACTGCTGCCTCCAAGGTACACGATCCAGTGTAAATCATGATAGAGCTGAGCAAGCATGCACATGCCCCAAGCATATCTCATTCTATGTACTACCAGACCCTCTAATATCCGACCCCATCCGAGAGATAGACCCTTTGACCTCTTATCAAGACAAAGGAATCCACCAATAAAGCCGACCAAAACTGAAGGAAGTGGAGCATATGAATCATGCATCTCTACCCATGGAATCCACTCTCCTGCAATATGGGGATCCTGAAAAACTCTCCGCATAGACTCTACCCCACCAACCTCCTCTGAATCATGCACAACAATCTCCCCAACAAAAGGAATGCGAAGAATATGTCATACATCCTCTGGCGTCACGGTCATCTCGCCAGTAGGTAAGTGGAAGGTGTTGTGGTCACTATGCCACCGCTCTGCTAAAGCTGTCAATAGACCCCTATTAAGTCTAATATGGGGCATATTCAGTAATGTCGCTAAACCGCAATCAGTAATATGCTGTCTCTTATCTGGTGAAAGTCGCGGTATCATATCAAAAGGCTAGGGAAACTGCTCTCGTACCTGGATAACATCTAAATGCTCCTGTTATCATACACAAAGAATATTTTAATCAGAATATCAAACATCAGGAGGTCATCAAATTTTCAAAAATTGTGCTTTACCTATCAAACTATCAATTTATCAAGGAACCCTCATCTATCAATCAGGTTCATTCCTTCGAAAATTTTAATTATTCCTCACCTATCATGAGGGTAATTATTATCAATCAATGGATCTCGCTCATCATGAGATCATTTACCATTTATTCAGTCACGATCAAACTAAAATAGATGGAATCAACAACCAATCAACGAAATAAAAATCAAAGTGCATAAATTTTCATCAATTTATACCTCCAAGCGCTACAAAATCTTATTGACGCGCTACAAAATCAACCTAACGCGCTAAAAAGTCTGGCGCGCTATAAAATCCTACTGACGCGCTGCAGATTTAACCCTGCGCACTAAAACTATGACGCGCTACACTAATCTATGGATGCGCTACAGAATTCAATGGGCGCGCTAAAACTATGGCGCGCTAAAACAGTCTACCGACGTGCTAAACCACTTTTGCCACGCGCTAAAATAGAAAAAAAGTGCAAAAAGACAAAAAGTATGGGCGTGAATCACGAGGAGGATTTGGGGTACATACCGGAGGTCCATAGTCGGCCGGACGCTGGTGACGTCACACATGCTCGAGTCGGTGGGTATGGTAAGGGATCGGTATCCTGAAAGCTCTAGCACTCTAAGGGTCTCTTCACAAGATTGTCAAAGTCAAATGCACAAATGACCTTTTGAGCATTTATAGGTTATTTTTGTGGGATTTTCATGGGATTTATTTATTTTTCCTTCTGAGAAATTAATTCTTATCTATCACAGGGGCATTTTTGGACAATTTTGTCAGGAGATAAATTGTTTCTTCATCAAATCATCATCAAAATTTTGAAAAATCATAAAAAATTCAAAATTCATCAATTTATCTCCCGTGGGGGCATATATCGCTATCATTTCAAAATTCAACATCTGGGGCAAAATCAGGGGCTATTTTAAACTTTTCGTCAATACTGGCAGCTGAGGCAAAATCATTCTTTGAAGCAATGCGTAAACACATCACTTCAAAGAGGGGAAAATGTAGACACCTAAAAATGGTCTGGAGAATCTAATTAATTAAATACGACTTATTTGATTAATTTATCTTAAATTCATCTACTTAGTAAATAAATAGAAATATTTATTTATATTAAGTTCATTATTAATTCTTCTATTTCTCTCCTAATTAAATAAACAAAATTAAAAATTTTGTTTTATTTAATTATTATCATTATTACTTCCTTTATACTTCTATCATAAATACACATAACTTAAATAAATTGTGTTATTTAAATACCTCATCACATTTCTTCTTAATTAAATAAAGATATTCTAAAAATCTTTTATTTAATTATCATTTTTCCTTTTTTGTTTTAATTTAATAAACAAATCCTATAGTTTGATTTATTAAATTATTCAATCCTCTTTTTTCTAAATTTAAATAAATTAAATTTATTTAAATTTATACATAAATTATCTACCACTATTCACTCACCAATAAAACTAAATTTTCAAAATTTAATTAATTCCACTGTCATTCACAGGAAGAGCTTCGGGGACAAACCTGCAGGAAGTTCTCTCAACCACCTTCCACCCACCTTCCCTCTCTTCTTGCCTGGTGTTTTCATGGGGAGAAACAATCCTCCATGATCAGCTCCATCTTCTCATCCCATGTCATTCAATTCTCCAGATTGAATCACAGCCCCTTATCCCGTATCCCTGTGCAAATGTGCTGCCGTGAAAGCTATAAATATAGCTCTTTGGCTAGAGGAAATGGATCCCAACTTATGCAATCTTACTCTGCAGGTTTTCCAAAGCATCCAACATTCATCCAGCATCTCAAGCATTCAACATTCACTCAACATCCATCCAACATCTTAATTATGGCAGTTTACAGTAGTTTCTTTCTTAGAAGCTTTGCTGTAGAATCATTTTAGTTGCATATTTAATCATATAGGAATAGAATAGTTCATTTCTCATTCTCTAAGTGTCATTTCAATAGTTTAATTAGCTTCTAAATCTGAGAGCAAAGTAGATTAGAGAGATCTTTAGAGTTAGAGAGCAATAAGATAGATTTCTGAAGATTTCTAGTTTAAATTAGTTTAAATTTCTTAAATCTTGGATGCAATGTCCTATTTAGAAGTGTAGAAGCATGTTTAGTTTAGTTTCCTCATTCTACCACTTACACTATTTGTATGCTTTCTTAAATAGAATCCTTGGCCAGTGTGGTAACCAATCACATTTCAATGGATAGATATGAGTATTGGTTCTAAGAATCCATTTTCAAGATTTGTTCCAGCATAGTGACTATTAGCATAGTGTAATCATAGGTCTCTTAATAAGAAATAATGTGTAAAGTAGTATCGATAGGAATTTTCTAAAGGAAACCGATAACTTCTAATGCTTTTGTTAATGCGAATACTAATAGTTCATGGAATTCATTTTTTGTAAATGTATTATTGCTTAGCCGCCCGGGTATCAATTATGAACGAACAATATTTTCATATTAGTTTAGGGCAATGAATACAAATAAATTTATGTATCTAGTTGGTGCGTAACACAGTCTATTTATGTCTTAATTTCTCTTTAACTTTTTGAGATTTTGTATCTTGATACGGGAAATGAACGCTAGCTGGGACCCCAATTGCAAAGTCGTCATCTCTTGTAGTTTTCTTATGTAACCCTTCCATTTGAACTTCATCATAATTAGAATATGTCAAAATCCAATTCATAGAAGAACAAAGTTCTTGTATAATCATGGCATGCGTCTAGACTCTATAGGGGTTGAATTTTGCAGGCGTTACATTTATAGTATGCGTAGATACTTCTTTAGGTCATTTCTACCCATTTCCATCGCTGCACAACATACTTTGCATTGATTTGATTATTGCTTTAGTTATTCTTGTTGTTGCTGTCCATTTCTATGCGTTGTTTTTACCATTGGTCACTGATGTTTATTTCATTAATTAGTATTTCAAAGAAGTGTGGTAATAATTGTGTTGCATGCCAACTTGTGATTGATACCGTTGTATTCAGTTCTCTAGGCAAACTTTTATTGATTTCTATTACTTTAATATTGAGTCTTGAGCGATTGTGCATAGGGTAGTAGTTTGTACAACACATTTTGTTATTCATTTCCTGCTTCATCGATAGTGTTGTTCTTTTTGATGCAACCAAAGTTCATGTCTTTATCTTTGTTGAAAATTTCTATTATTTAATATTCTGCTTCCTATCAAAATTGAATAAAATGTTTTGATATATTATTCTTAAATAGTCTTTAATTTCCAATGTAAGCCTTTACTCGTTCTTGTCATGTGAAGCAAGTAGTTTTATTTTTATAACAAACTCTTTTAACATGTACCTATTAGGGATCCAAATCTGCACCCTAATACCAAGCTGTGAGCAAACTTAGTAGGTTTGGATGTAACATGGGACTGCTTTCAGGTTGTGGGTGTCCTATTCGAAAGCAGACCTTCGGATTATGGGTCGACTTCCCATTTTGATGCCACCTAACTACTAATCTCTGAGGTAAAGGGTAAGAATTGCATGAAAATAAACCTAATACTGAAAATACATAAGGTGATGTACCAAAACAACATAGCCCTGTGAATAGCCTATCACATTCAAATTAATATCATAAAACTTGATTCACACAACTCACTTTCCAATGCAGTTTACATAAATAATTTATAAGGAAGTCTATAAAAAATGCTTTTAAAATGAAAACAGGGGTTTCACAACTAACAACACTACTAAAAAATATAGCTTATAACCTGTAAACATACATCTTCTATTAAATAGATGCCTAAACATGAGACAAGTTTGCAAGGAAAAATATATTTTGACACTTGAGACAAATTGATAAATCATTAACAACATACATGAAAAACATGAAATGAGAAGGTAAAAATGCTGTACTTTATTAATTCAAAGTGCTTACTACATCATAAGTCCACATGAGTTACAATACTGCTCCATGAAAAATATCTCCAAGAAATAAAGCTATCCTGCCGCTGGAAAGAAAGAACCAGCTCAAAATGTTCAAAATAAACATACTTAAGCAAAACCCACCAAAAACCCCTAACACATGTCCATCTAGAAGGTTCTGGTTAGATGCAACAGAAAAGGCCAAATTTTTTTTTTCTAGAAACCCTCCAAACTGTCCTCCACATAAAGCAAAGTTAAGCCAAGTCAATAGTCACACTAAAAATGTGACAAAAATACCTCTAAACAGCCCCCAAGGTTTCCTCTAAAGTCAGTCAAAACAACCTCTCACACACCCCTCATGTCTACAAGTCATCATTGGTCTTTACACAAGTATTGACCCACACTCTCCTCATGCAATATGTGTGTTTTGAAAACACAAGACTCCAAAAAGCATTAAAGATAATAATCTTGATTAAGTGATTCATAAAACATCACTTAATCAAGTCATTTTACATTTAAAAGCACAAAATAAGGGGCCCACCATCTCTTTGAATTACATTACATTTGCATTAAAAAGACATAATAAAAGTGATTTTCAAATCACTCAAATGATATATTTATATGTATTGAAATAAAATGCAACATATAATGTCATATCTAAATGCTTCCAAAAGCATTAAACAAGGTTAAAAACTTCCAAGGCACATGACCATCTCTACTTACTTCATTTTGCATTTTATTCCACACATGGTCAATACTCACTGGTTTTCAAAGGCATCATACAAGCTCAAAAACACTTGGCCAATATGGCCGACCTCCAAATTTCTTGGAAAGCATATTCCAAGTCACATGATGCATGATAAAAAAAACAAGGCATCACATGTGTTGTATTGGCACACTCCATATGTTGTATTGTTTGAGGACTTAGGACTTGGCAAGGTTTTGAAACAAAGGGGAAACACTTAAGGCATAACATGCCTAAGTCAATAACACAAGTTTCAACCACAATTGCATTAACACATGTTTTAAATTTTTAAAACATGGGAAGAAAATCCCATTGCCATCGAATAGGGTCAAACCCTAATCATCAAAACACCAAAAAAAAGGGAAAACACCATCATTTGGTCGTTGAACAATCTGGAACATGATGCTACCGCCGTGGGGTTTGAGCAAACATAGAAAAATGGAGATTTTCCATAGGTTTTGTTGTGATTTCATGATGGAAACACTTTGACAGTAGGTAAAGGTTCATTCTGTTGCACAAAATTTTCATTTTTCTACCATTTGGAGGCTATTTCAGAACCTACAGGCCGCAACCATGGACAAAAAATAGTTTATTTTTATGTATAGCTTTGCTTCATTTGAAAACCCCAAAATGTCTTTTCAATTTTCCTCTGTACTGGAAAATTTCTTAACAACCCAGATGGGTTTTTGATATGTAGAAGAAAAAAGAGGGCTTGTGAGCTTGACTTCCATTTTTAAAATGAGTTTCCTCTATATTTCACAATTTATGCTCCTTTTGCAATCTAATTGCAAAACCCCTAAGTGGGTTTTTTTAGCATATGTATTTATGAATCTGCAACTTTTTTCAAAAGAACCCAAGTGGGTTTCTTGAAGAAACTCAAATTTATTGTAGAAATATAAAATGGGTTTTGTGTTATACCTTCCTTTTTCTTCAATCTGTAGCAATGTTGTTTCACATTTTAAAACCCCAGGTGGGTCTTCCATATTTTGTAGAAAAAAGGGGTCTACTTGGCCACGACCTATCATAATGCATGAAATGGATTTGATTTGTCATTCCTGTAGAATGTTCTCCATTGTTGTTGCTTTTGCATTAGCCTCTCATGATGAACCCAGATGGGTCTTCTAAATTTGAAAGAAAACTCTAATTTTGTTGCAAAATAATTCAAAGCCATTGTATTGTGTGGGTACAACTGAAAGCCCCAATTTGTAGCAAAAAATGTGTTTTTCTGTGAGCATCAAATGTGTTTTTTGCAAATGCACTTCTTTTCCTGTAGAATGTCTTTTTAAAACCAAAACCCCAAAGTGGGTTTGTCATTGTGAAGAAACTCCTACATTTGACATTTTATTTAAAAGTACCATACTCTATCCTTTTGATGATACCTCCTCATGTTGTTGAACACTCATGGCAACCTCTTTTTGTGCCTCAAACACTTTTACAAAACACCACTATATAAAACTTTGGCACCATGATAAATATAATGGATTACCTTTTGAAGTTTATCTTCTCATAAGGTTTTCAAAGAATGGCATTTTGTCATACTTGTCAAGGTTCATCACAGACTTGTCATGAAATCTCATCCTTGCTTGGTGATTTGCAACTGTCACTGCCCTCTTATGACTATCATGCCATCTCAAATATCATTGTTTTTATCACAATGTAGATTATGATATTGCTCCTTTACTTCAAAGCTTTCCTTTCAATACTTAATATCTGTCCAGTGTTGTCATGATTTCCTCCTAAAAAAATTTAATGCCTTGCAATTCACTATAAGTATGAAGGTCTTGTAATGTTTTCTAACTGGGTAAGGTTCCTCTTTATCCTTGAAACATTGTTCTTGACATTCATGAAGTGGCTGCTTTCTTTTCACAAGATAATTGTCTTATCACACTATATTCCATTGGTCATTTTTGTTTATGCGTTAAGATCACTGTGACTGGATACTCCTCGGGAGGCCTTTCAAGGTCAATAGTCTTCTTGCCCTGCTTCATAGCTTGGTGGCTACTTGTTATGCATAGCACTATCTTTTATTACTCCTTCAAAATATTAGCTTCTAAGTCTTCTACTTTTCAGATCTAACCATATGAATGAAAGACAAGGTCATAGAAGAGCTAATAGCATCATCAAGATACACTTTTTTGAACACATTTGACACCAACATGTTGATCCCACCAATGTTTGAAACATGTTAAGGTCAATATGTGGGCCACATAACAAATGTATGCAACAAATGTAGTTGTAAAACCCGAAACATGCTCATGCACATGGAGGTGTAGTAGCATTATTCCATGAGCTTTTATTCATCATGTTGCCCTTTGAACCTGAAATTTGATCTTTAGGGACTGCATCTATGTCATGTAGAACTAGATGCCAATTTTGAAGCTCTTGACATTGATGGTAAAGGTATCTTTATCTCAATATGATCTTTCTTTTTTCTTATATCTTCCTTTCAATGATAAAACTGCAGTCTTTTGTTTCACAACCTTTGTTATGTGCATAGCAATTGTATCCTGATCACATCATATGAGGGTTCCAGTGTTGTCATTGACTTCTTGTAGTGAAAACTTCATAAAATATGACTGCCCTTTACCTTTGATTCTTGTCTTCCCCAATTACCATTCTACTTTGTATGGGCGCATTATCTATATGTCAACTAGAGTTGATGTTTCTTGAATTTCTTTTCCTTTTACCTTTCTCTCTTCAGCACTGCTAGTATTCGAAGACATTCTGCTTTCATTCCCAGGTTTTATAGATTGTGAATTCACATCTGCAGAAAGGGAGTCACTAGAAAATGTAAGACTTGATGATCTTAGAGAATTTCAATCAAGGCCATGCTGAGCAAGAACTGTCTCCATAGTCCTAGATATTACTTGATAAGGTAAGGAGTGCTCTTTTCCACTCAGTTTTATCTGGTGGCATATCACGAAAAGTTTGGTTGCCAATTTGATGTGTTCATCTTTTGATTCTTGTATCAACTCTTGAAGGAATTTGGGAGCTTTTGCTTCTAGATGAGGAGATAATGTCGTCTTGTTCAAATGGTTGTTTGGATTTTGTCACCATCCACAAGGCTGTCATTATATAACACTATCCTGTTCATGAAGATCTCATGTCTAGTGTGATTTGATTGAGGCATGCGAGGTTGATCCTTGTTGTTTTCACCAAAAGATGCCATGAATGCACCTTACTCAAAACATTCTTTAGGACCTCTATGCATACATGCACAAGGGTTGTGATTTATTCTCTTGTGGAAGTGGTACCTAAGATGATGGTACTGCCCCTCCTATTTGACATTGCTCTCTTCTCACTTCTAGCTATTGAGAGATTTTCATTGTTGATGTCCCTCTATGAGATGTATCATGATTTGTTGTTGTCCTAATTGTGCCCCAACCTTCATGGTTTTCACTATAGCTGTTTTATGCCCTCATGAGTTTGCTACTTGATCTCCACAACATTTGTTTCCTTTTTGATAAAGTGTAACACATAATTGTCTCCCCACTTTGATCCTAGTGGGCAGACACATGTCCCCTATGTTGGTGACCTAAAAGCTCACTATCCTATGTGATGTGTGGCTGTCCAATAGGGTCAGGGTGAGAGGGATCTGGCAATACTCTAGATTGTGCCCTCATTATTTAAGAGATGCATAATTGAACTTGATGCATCTATGATTGGATTTGATGCATCTCCAAAATAACTTACTTCTTTTTATAAAATGGATCAAGGGTCCACTTAAGAAGATTGAAAGACATATCCAACAAAAAGTGTGGCATATTTTGAATCTAAAAATGAAAGTTGATCAACTGGTGTGATTCCATATTGAATTAATGCATTGATAACGGGTATATCTTTGATCAAGTTGCTTAATTTCCAATTTCTCTCAAAGCATGTTGAGCTCTACCCTCATGGGAGCCACATTTACCCCACATGTTGTATTTAACCGAATCAAAACAATAACCAAGCTTGTCCTAAATCTGCACATGAAGCAAACAAGTTAGAAAAATAGATGCATATTTTAGATGTGTTTGATGACTTCATTGTTTTTCCAGGACATCCAAGGTTTGCATGATTATTTAATGCACTGATGGATCAATTTATACATGCATAGGTAGGTGTGTATGTAAGGATTGATATCTTTCATTGCTTAGAGTATTGCTCTAATATCATTGTTTTTCTAGATGCAAGAGCTAGGAGCACTATGGAGCTAGGAAGGACACAAACAGCTTGGGGCAACAACAACAAGGCAAGAGGGCAACTGTACAACCAATTATTCTCAGGAAATGACTAGTCTCCATTCTTATATGCACATTGTGTTTTTACTTATTCATGTATAAATTGTTTCTTTATTTCCATTGAATAAGTAAAGTTAGTCCCTTGGCTTGTGAGGGACATGTACCTTCATGATTATCAATAAAATTTTACAAATTTGTATACATATGATTCTCTTTTCTCATTTGCTGTAATTGCAAAATTGGAATTAAAAAAAATGTAATTTGTTTCATTTGACAATATTTTTCCATGCATATTAAACCTAGTAGACTTATGGTTTATCTTTTAAATGTTTAAACGAACAACACAAAAGAATAAACACCAAACCTGATTTCAGTTGAAAGCTAAAAATCAGGTAACTTTTTTGGCGACATCTGCTATATGTTTTCCTGCTAAAGATGAGACCAGCTGCCTAAGCTTATCCATTGGGCATGGGGTCACTCAGAAAGCTAACACCACTTGAAAACAACATTGCAAATTGTTGTAACTCACTAAACCAATAAGAGACACTTTGAAAACTATTGAAAACACAACAATGCAGAATGAAGCAAACTGACTTACTATGCAAAAAATCACTTAAGGAAATTAAAGCTACATTTGAAATGAAACTACCCTAACCTACTCTAACCAACCAATGGTCAAACAAAACCATTGACAGGCTTTGCAGAATAACACCCATTTTTAATTAGCAATTGATAGATGACATGATTATGTATTGTTGAAAGAACATGTGAAACATATGCAGATGTTCAATAGATTGTTGCAATGTTTCATGAAAGGTGTAAAGAAACTCACTTACACCTTGATTTCTGTAACGCTCTGCCGCGTGAACCCCAAAGGACAACAAAACACCGCAATTTTTTTTTTGAAAGAGAAACATTGTATAAGATGGAAATGTACAATCTTAACATGAAAAGCAATTATGCACTAGCAAAGTTATCTATGTCCTCTGGGGTACATGGAACAGTCATTACAAACACTAAACTTTTATCCAAATGAAAGTGAAAGAGAAACATAAGGATAACATATATTCATCCATGATTATTAGAGAGAAAAAATGATACAATACTTTATTATGATTCAATTCATAGTTTCATGTTACAATTGTGGAGCATATTTCCACAGATACAACACATCATAGATACAATAATACATTACATAGTGCTTCCCCTATATCAACAGGAAGAGTACATCAGTACAAGAATGATCCAACAATAAAGAATAAGGTACAAAATGTGGAACCATCTTCAACCAAATGAAGCTTTGGATACTGCATCAACTTTTGCATCACAAACACAACTTGGGAACCCAATGGGTGCATAGCACGACCGCGTGGACCATGTGCTGTCTGCAATCAAACGCCGTTCAAACGTATCAATCATCAACACACACATCAACACTTCAGAGGCTATCAAGCAAAAGAAAGTACACGAGTATTGTGGGAGAGTGTCAGATCATGACCTTACATGGATTATCTAGACAACCTAACACAAGGTACCGCCTCCATCTATGGTTATCCAAGTAGCCTATCTCAAGGCACCGCTCCATAGGGTGACTCATGCGGGACCACTGACCTTTCGTGAAGACAAGGTAGTGGTCTTACCGACCAGGTCTTCTCATCCCATCCTTAGCCTTAGAGAGCACTAACGGTATGGGTGAGGCACATAATTAATCTTGGTTAATGTTTAACTACCCAAACCCACTAGTACATTAATTATATTATCACTTGATTAGAAAACTCTTCCATGGGTTACCCTAACAACCCCTTTGTGTGCCGCCCCCCATGAAGAGCCACCCTCCCCAACAGTTCCAAAACAAAGCTCACAACCCTAAGGGGTGTACCATACATAAAAGCCATAAAATGAAAGCACATGCGAGGCATGTACCATCTCGCTCATAATCACAACCAAAATGTAAGGAAATTATGGAACAAGGTACACCCACGAGCTCAAAATAGGATTATAATCAATGGAACCCAAAAGTCTATTAATGAGAAAATTCAACGAACACAAAAGGTTCCCATCGCCTCTGGAAGTCTAACAACCTATCACCCATGACTATCGAAAATGAAGTAACTTAAACATTTGGGTTCCCATCATATCTAAAATATGTCACTTCATAAAAAATAACTCAATAGCAAAATAGCCAAGAGGATGACACAATCAACATGGAACCACTCGCATGCATGATACCAAGAGTATCTAGAATAAATAGATAAGTATCTAAAAACATGTACAAGATTAACTATAAATGTCCATTCATATAAACGTAAACACAATTCAATCCTAATAAAGACAATGAAAATAATTATTAAATGATTAACTATCATTAAATGCATTTTGATCATACTATCTTTTAAATAGATACACACTATGAAACCATACAACAGATAAACCGTCCGATTTCTCTTAATTTAAGTTTCCTAACCTATACCTTAGTTTATTTCAAAATTATTAATATTAAAATGTAACCTCTATATTTGTTATCTCAAAATAATAATTTTAATTAAAAGGTAGCATATTAATTTCCTTCAAATGAATAAATTAAATCAAAATATAACATTTGTAATTGCTATCTTAAACTAAATAAATTTAATTAAAAAAAAAATATAACATTTACGCAAATAATAAATTTAATATTAGAGGAATTGTAATTAAATTAAATTCTAAATGGACTTAAAACTAATTTAAATGCACTTGTCTCTATATCTATAATGACAATAACCTAATCAGGTAAAAGCATGCATTTCTTACATGATGAAATAAATTCACAAACAATTAACTCTATGCTTTACCATCTATTTACACCACACATTACTTAAATCATTTCCCTTTTATTTAACTAAAACATTTTATCGATATCCACACATAAAAGCTTTTAGACTATAAAATATGGTAATTTAAAAGAGATTTCCTTAATCTATAATTGTGAGTGATAACTACCTATTAAACTCAAATGATCATATATTTATCCTTAAAATCAAAATTTAAAATTATCAATATGAATATTAATATTCAACGATTTACAAATCCAATTTAACAAAAGATATTATAGGGTAACATTCTTTTTCCAATATAAGCTAACTAATTTATTTATCTACGTTGAAGATTGATATAAATAACTTAACTTGAATATAAGGAACTCGTTTTCACTATAGATTACTGGCTTATCTGATTAGTTGCCTATAAACTACTTACATTATAAAACAAAATTAAATCAAGGTTCCGTAAATATATTTTTATACACAGACATAGACCTACAAATATATACATGTATATGAGTGACATAGACATACAAATATATACATGTATATGAACTTACGTATAAACACATACAATTAACTTTAATCTTATCATTGACAATATTATAGTAGATATACATTTATATCAATATGAATATTATATATATATATATATATATATAAGTCCCTCCCCTTACTCTTAAAGTATTACCTAATTTATTTAAATACTTTTAAATATACTAAATCCCTCCTTAAATTCCCTTAACTCTTAATTCGATAAACTACTATCTTTTATTAAATCCTCCTCTTTCTTTTATTTTGTCCTTTTTAAGAGCAGAGATTTAAAAAAGAAACTTATAAAGTGAGGGCATGTTTTTTTAAGAAAAGAACGATTTCCATTAAATATGGAATGGAGGGGTACACTGTAAAAAAAATTTGGTAGGTAATATGCGAAGCATGGAGAAGGCACATGAAATACTGGCAGAATGCCTCAAAGAAATGTGATCTCAAGGAATGCAATGATTGCAGGATATGTACAAAGAGGACGTTAAAATGTCACTTGGGTTTCAGAATTTGCAGTTGCAGACTGGTAACTCCAAAACACAGAATTATTCGTTGTTCCCCGTTGACACTGTGGTTGCTAAAGATTAAGGGCTTGAAAATGCAATTGGGGTTAGCTCCAACGTATGCCCTGATGTTGCATACTCATATAATGACAATGATGAAAAAGAGATAATGAAACAAAAAAAACAAGGCTGAGTTAAATGGAAGAAAACATGCATCTCAAGGAATGCAAATATCAGGTTAAAACTTTGAAACTTCCAGAGCTACGGCTGAGACAGGTTGGCAATGGAAACAGAGATTATTTAAACTTATACAACATTCTACTTTCATGTATTGCCGATGTGACGGATTGTTAAGGAAATAGGAAAGCTATTTCGCCTTTACAAACGCCTCTGTTCAAGTGTTGCGGTTGGGATAGGTTGGCAATGGCAACATAGAGATTAATTAAACCTCTACAACCTCCTAAGTTCAAGTGTTGCTGCTGTGACAGGATAATGATGGAACCAAAGAGATTATTTAAGCCTCTGCAACATTCTATTCTCAAGTACAACAGGTGTGACGGATTGACAAACTATCAGGAAGATTATACATCAGTTAGAGAAATACCCCAACACCACTGGTAAAAGCAATAAAGGGTTTGCAACCATCGAATGAAAAGGGTCTAAATTAAAATAGCGCCTTGACCATATTTTATTCTCAAGTGCTGCAACTACGATAGATTGTCAATAAATCAAGGAGGTTATTTAAACCTTTAACTTCCTATTTGTTTAAGTGCTGCAGCTAAAACCAATTGACAATGGAATAAGAGAGATTATCAATTTACCCTGGAGTAATCTCCATATGAATCTTTAACCTATACAAGACCATATATATTTATATATTGCACAAATATTGGAGAAATACATAACAAATTCATCAAATGCAGCCAAGTCAGAAGTAGCAATTTATTTTACGGTGAAAGAAGAAAACTCATGAAATCTAGGCAGGGATAATTCAATAGCAAACAAATAGTTGCATTAAGAAGTTAAAATTTTATTGACTGAAGTTTAAAATTTGGAATTCAACAATTAAAAACTCAAATTCACTAACCTAGATTTGCCAGTCCATGACAAAATCTTCTCTCTATAAAATTTCTCTTCACCTTCTTTCCCCCCGTAACTCCTTTTCTTCCCATTTTCTCTTTTTGTAAATTCAAGAACATTCTTTCCAATCTCGATAAGCAAGGTACAGGTGTCCATGAACACAGTTTTCAATTTTACACCCGACACCTAATATTTACCTTGCTCAACACTTGGAGGAATTTAGTAAATCAAGAAATCTACCTCTCTAATCTTGATTGCCGTTATGAAATAATTTCATCATTTTTTTTAATTTGCTATTTTAACCCATACCACATCATACTTAATTAACTCCAAAATAAAAAAAATCTCTTATGGAGGGTGAATTTTTCAATTATTTAAATATCCATATATATACACATAATTATTATTTATTATTTTATTTTATTAAAACTTTACTTTAGATTAATATTTCATTACATCCCTTTAAATAGTTTAAATTAAATTAAAAATTTATCAAATGATTTAAATTTAAACTCTAAACATTAAATATCCATCATTCTAAAATACAAATTTGTATTTCTTAGCGTTTCCATATAATTATAGCCTTAACATTAATTTAATATTTTAATTATCAAGATTCCCTTAAAAATTTGATAATTTAATTTATTACTATAATTAAATCCATATTATAAAAATGAACTATGAAGCTCAAGGAAATGCCTAAATGAACATAAACAATGACTATACTTGATACAAGAACACATTAAGGAACCAATTATCAAAAGTTATATGCATCCAAATAACATGATAAACACATCAAGATTTACGACTTGAAACAATCAACATGAAACAATACAATACCATAACAGGACGGAGTATTGACAGACGACATACATGGACGGGGAC
>VDFB02223950.1:0-10589 GCA_007258455.2 Sequoia sempervirens
AGAGATTTGATTAATTATTTAAATATTAAATTGTCTTTATTCCTTAAAAGACTTTATTATTTAATTAATTAATTATAAAATATGGCTTTATTAATGTTGTACCCAAAATAATTTTTTTGGCATTCTGTATAAATTGAGCTAAATCTTGTTAAAATGTCGTGTAAAGTCTGTTTTAGGTCAAACCAATCATAGGATCTTGGTGGGTTACTGTCAAGGAACACATGTGCAAAATTCTGAAAATTTGAAAATCAGGGTTTTACGCCCCTATTTTCAGGGAAACCCCCAAAAATAGGACCTTCCCAGAAATGATTGAAAATGATTTTGATAGGATTAAAAGACTTCACGATCACATTGGTCAAGTCAGAATCATCAAAAGACATGTTTTACCTAGTGGTCTATTTCTATTTCTTCAGAATAAAGTTAGAGCTCCACAAAAATTATTAATGGCGATTGGTCAAGCATTCGCTGCTGAAAGCTAAGCTTCAAAGCTTCAACGACGCGAACCATGTATGAAAAGGTTTAAAATGATGTTTGATGAAGGGAGATTCTCAAACCCAAAAGGTCAAATTTTGACTAACTCTGGAAATGTTACGAAGGAGAGACAAGTTCACATGTTGAAAAGAGCATTTTTCAAGCAGGGGCGCCCATGATCTTTAAAGGTCAAATGCAGCCTGTTGAATCATCCAAGGCAGTCATCCTTGGCGTTTGCTTGTTCGCTCGACAACGAAACAAACAACTAAATCATCTGATGAGTTGATCATAAGCAGTTGTTGACAAAGTGAAAAGAGGCAGTTGAAGAAATATCAGGAAATGACTGTCAAAGGTGAAGATCAAAGAAAAAAGAGCCTTTTCAAAAGAAAGGCGCCCTTCTTTATGGACCTTTGGATGCTGACAAAAGACCAAAGGCCTCCCAGGACAATCTTCTCAACCTAGGTAGATCTCAGCAACGCAACTGCAAGCATAGGCATCTGATGAGGCAGTCAACAAATAATCAAGATCAAACTAGGCAACTTTTCAAATGAAGATAACCATGCTGAAGGACAAAAGCGCCCTTTTAAATGAGGGGCGCCCTTGAATAAAGGAACCCTAAGATGAATACTGAGTTTTCCAACTCCAGTCATCTTTGGCGAAACGAAACTAACTACCTAATGAGATATCAAGCGAGATCATCTGATTCTCTGATCAACGAGAAATCAAGATCAAAGAACGAGAGGTCATTTCAAAAAAAGCTAAAGAATGAAGATTGAAAATTTACCAAGGCACAAGCAAAAGCGCCCTTTCTTGGAAAAGGTGCCCTTTCTTTTGAAGCCCTGAACTCAGCTTTTTACCATCATGTCTCCCAGGCACTTCTCTTTAGGATAGATCCAGCTCAACAGTGAATGTGTCAGCAGCAGCTCAGGATCAACAGATCAAGCCAGATTCAGGATCAAACTGAGGTCATTCAAGAGAGAAAATAATAAAAAACTTGCAAAACTCAAAAGGGACGCCTAAAAGAAGTCAAAGGTCAAGTTGTTGACTAAAGTCAAGATATTTTGAGTTAAACTTGGCTAAAACACTCCACGATCAGTGGAAATCACCTTTTTGAACTTCAGATCAAGCCAAAACCACTTTTGATCATGAGTTAGGTCCCCAAACTTGTGGATCTAAGGCTTGAGTCTATATAATCTAAGTATAGGCGTCCTACTTCATTATTTCATTGCAGGTTAAGGATCAAGAACAACCATAAGCTCTCAAGGACACCATTTACAGATCTGGACAAGGTTTTCATCCGTTCTTCAATATTTCTTGCAAATCTGAAGCAGGAGAAGATTGCTAATTTGAGGATTGGATTCAGAGACAGATTTTCTCAGGGAGTCAGATAAAAACTTCCAATCCATCTTCTATCTACTTCCTCTCTTCTTGTCTTAGGTTTTCTTGCATATTACAAAAAGGCAACAGGCTACATCAGATCAAATCAACTAGGTAGATTCGGCATAATTTTCCAGACAAACCCATCTCGTCAGATTTTCCAGAATCAGCAAACTTGCTGCCCCTATTTTTGGGGGTTTTTCCGAAAAAGTTTCAAAATCAAAATTCTGAGGAATTGGGCTTGTTCAGCATTGAAGCACGAACAAAACCCATGTGCCAGATTTTTTCCGGAAAAATACTTCTCGGCAGGGCGCTATTTTCAGGGGTTTCCGAAAGTTATCAGAACAAGGTCAAGTTTACAGTCAATCTTTGAGTTTTTCAAGATGTAGTACTCTCAGGTACAATACGGGACCAAGACGGCCCTATTCCATGATTACTTGAAAACAATTGACACAAACTTACATCAGGTAAATCCAATGGTTGATCTAGAGCAGCTGGAAGGCATGAATCAAATCACATTGCAGAATATTGAAGAATCTGGGTTGCTACAAGCTGCATCCATTCCCATCACGTTACAAAGCGTGGAGCTTGTAATCACTTGTGTCAAGCATTACAATCCTACCACTAGAGAAATCAGAGCAGCAGATGAGAGAATTGTTTGCAGTCTAAAGCCTCAGGATATTGAAAAGTGCTTTGATATTCCATCATGTCCTAACAGCAAAGTCATATCAGTGACGGAATGCGAGAAGGCATTTGAGACAGCCAAGGACAAATGTCAAAAGATAATAGCTAAAAAATGGCTAAAAGTGACAAAGGTTAGCTTGCCTAAGTCGGTGGGATGAGGAGAATGTAAAGATGAGTACGCAGTGTTAATCACTCTACTCAATAGAATCACTGGAGAAGAGGATGGCCATCAATTCCAATCATGGATGTACTATGTCATTGCGAAAATCATTGGCAAAAGGGAATATTATGACTGGGCCACTCTGATTAGTGACACACTCCACCGACAAATCACTGGGTATCTGGAAGCTCATAGGTTCCACATGTGCTCTTACCTAGTGTACCTGATTGCCTTCCAAGGTGATTTCAAAATATTGAACAATGTGGGAACCTTAGGTGTGCAAAAGGTTCATGAAGATTTTACACGTCTTGAGTTTACTCAAGCAGAGCGACACTTCAAAAGAACGAGTGATCATTTCATTATGCACACCGTACGTGAACTAGACCATGAGATGCACATGCGTATTTCACAGGCAGCCAGAGAGGCAATGGCGGATTGGGCGGATTGGTTCATCCAATTCCCTACGTTCTCCTACATCCGCATGTATGGCTACATTGGTCACCCCGCCATGCTACCAAGATACCCCTCAGATAGGGTAGTCTTCATGGAATTCCTGAGACAGTTGTCTGAAGTTCACGTCTACTTGCACTTGAAGAAGAAGACAGCTGTTAACTTTCCCGTTGGAATGACACTTTATAGATGCAGATTTGCGGCAGATGCTAAGATGATGAGTCAGGAAACAGTGAGGCTTAATCTCAAGTACCTCATTGAGAGAAGGTCCTATGATCCCAGAGGACTCTATGCAGCGCATCTCGAGCAACACTCGTCACATAAGTCTTCTATGGAAGATTATTGGGTAAATTGTCAAGACAAGTATGAAGTGCGAAGAAGGAACTACAGCAGGTTCAGACTCCTGCAGATTGCTGATTTTATGTCAGCAGACATCGAGGGCCTATCTGATGATAAAGGAGAAGTCATTCTCCCCTCATTCTTCGCAGATTCAATTGACTCCCAAGAGAGGATTGGTATGCCAAGGAAAACACGTCTATAGAGGAAAGAACGAGTAGAGTGGTTAGAAATAGCCAACTCTATCTCGACAGCAAGAAATCAAGGAAGGTGATACCTCACAGAACAGAGCCGCCATAGGTTCAGTCTCCACCACCTTCCACTTCAAAAAGGAATCCTAGGCAGAAGCAATGGTGCAATCCTCCCCAAGGGATGAGGATGTCGAAGCCTACAAAGCCCAGAACACAGAGGACACCTGTGGAGAAAGCCACACATAGTCCTGAAATAACCATGGGTATTGCTGCCCCAGAGCAAGGAATAGAGACTGCTACTCCTGAACCAGAAGAAGTTGTTGCTGAGGAGCTAGCAGCAATAGTTGCTGAAGAGTCAGTAGCAGAACCAGCTGCAATAGTTGTTGAAGAGCCAGTAACAGAATCAACAGCAGTAGAAGCAGCAGCGGAAACGGTGCCTGTTATGGAAACAAAGCCCCCAATATCAACACCATCACAACAGTCGCAAGTCCTCATTGACTTGGATTCGCCACCAAGAGACATTGCTCCAGCACAGTCTCACACATCGGGCATTCAAGGGCCTCATATTCCCCCTAGTGAAGATTGCCGAGATTCCATTTGGCTTGAAGGCTTCCTAGGGAGAAAGAGGGAAAAACCTTCCTATGAACTTGACTTCACCGAATTCGACCACGTCCCACAAGACATGCCGGCGAAGAAGTTGAAGAGGCAAGTTGACATAGAGAGGAATGCAGAGTGTGAAATTATCATAGAGACTGCTGCCCCACCAGTAGAGAAAAGCATACAGGAGGTACAAGTAGAAGATTACACATTGTCTCAACTTAACCTCGGGAAGACTACACGACAAATGGAGGCAGACCTTCTCAGAACAGCTTCGGTGAGCGCACAAGAAAGAATGGCTAAGGATGGAAAAGAAAAAGCAGCCTTAAAGGCTGAAAATCAGCAACTGAGGTCATACATAACCAGCTTCATGCATGGCACCCCAAACGTCTCAGCCTTACCAGCAAGATTGCTAGATCTCCCCGGATAACAAAATCATCAACAATTGATAACATACGGCAAACACTTGAGAGATCAAGTGGAAGAGTTTGTTCTCAAGGGTAGATGTATACTGGAAAATCTATACTAGTTACGGGATAGAGCACATGGACTTCGTGCAGAGATCCAACAATCGGAACAAAGAATTGCAGAGAAGAGGCTAGAAGACGAGAGCACAATTGCAGACTTGCAATTGGCATATCAATCAGTCTTCTCCGAGGAAAACAAGCAACATCTCTTTGCTTGGAAGGAACAATTGGCGTACAAGGTGAAAGCCTATGATGCCCATTCAGTAGAGTTGATTGATTACAGACGGGTGGTCGCCACTATTCTCAACTTCGCAAGAATGTTGGTAATATCTTTCCCTCACATGGAATATCAGCGTGAGGGAGGAGAATGCGTCGAGATGGTCACTGTACAAAATCAGTTCAGAGACGTCATCCGTAGTACCTTTCTTGATGATCCAGATGGTTGCAAACTGGCTAAGGTAGCAGCTTTATCAACTAAGTTCGAAGAGGCAGCATCTCAGTGTATAGACTTCGGGAATCAACTCACAACAGGTGAGGTAATGCTACGACGCCACGTCATCATTCTACAGAGCATTAACTCCCCAGAGGCTGATGAAGTCAACGAATGGATAGAGACACTGTTGATTAATGGTGAGCTATAAAGGCACCAAAGAAGGACGTACTACACCCTCCAAGTGGCATTTATGATACTTGAGTTTGACTTGATGCTTCTTTCCAAGTCAACTCAAGATGACATTAAATGTAATTGGAGTTAACTTGATTCCCCTTTCCAAGTTAACTCCATATCCCTTAAATCATGCATTATCAGATCCCACTGATTAAGGATGTCTAATCGACTTCCATGATTTGTGGATCTTAGATCTCCACTAAATGTGGATGTCTATTTTGGAGGGATACTTTCATTAAAGTTCACCTTTAGTTTACTTTCAGTCAACTGAAGTAGTTTCAGTTGACTTTTGTTTACTTTCAGTTAACTCAAGTAGTTTTCCAGTTAACCACTTGTTCCTTTTAGGAATAAATCTTGCTAATTGATTGGCAAAACTTCATTGTTAACTCAAGGAGATTTTGGGGTTGCCCGCCTCCTTTGAGTTCTATAAATAAGAGCCTTGGGCTCATTGTTTGTTTAACTTTTACTTGCTATGCAAAATTGCTGCGCCATTGTTGCCAACAGCTTTGAAAGCGGATATTTGTTCACTCTTGGATGAGAGTTCGTTGGTCGATCGTAATTGTGCATGATTTCGTGCCTTTGTTATCCCAACCTTTGTAATTCGTTGATAAAGCTTGAAGAAGAATATCAGAAGGTGCTTGCATTTTGATCTACCTATTTGAGTTATTCAAAGAGCTTGTTGTTTCATTTCCCTCCTCGGATAGGGGTTCCCCCTCCTTAGATATTTGTCATTGACAGTTATCGTTTGTTGTTGTTTAATGTATTGTCCTTCAACCTATACTTCGGATAGGGGTTCCTCCTCCTTAGCAAGGTTGTCCGCCAAGACATTGTCAATTTGTTGTTTCTTGTAAACCGTTTCCTAGCCCATACCTCGGATAGGGGTTCCTCCTCCTTGGCAGGTCTCAGATCCAATTTACCGTAAAGAGTGTTTGCTTGTACCAACCTTATCCCAGTATATATTCGAGAGTTCAGAGCATTCGAGAGTTCAGAGCCTTGGCCATATTCTCAAGGGACGGCGAATTCAGGTGATCCAACCCCTTCATTCCCGCTCCTTTACCCTCATGCTCTGTTTACCTTGAAGGTATTGGATAGATTAAAAGCTAGAATAGTCGTAGTTAAGATCTGCGAAACCAGAGAAAAAGCTTAGCTGCGGCGCATTGTGTTTGTGCACCCTTGTGTCCTACTGCTGAAGTACAAAAAGATAGGAACCTTAGTTTACCATTCCCTTCCTTACGCATTGCTTTCGGCAGAGAGGGACTTCTCTTTAAATAACGAAGAAGTGTTGCAAAACATTTGAAATAGCTGAATGTTTACAATCAGCACTCCAGAGGTGTTAATTTAAACGCCAACAATTAAATATTAATGGGTAAACTATTGTTTTTATAAAGTCAAGATATTCTTGAAATATTTTAAGGGGAACTATAGCCTCTCCAAAGTCGATTCAGGAAATCAGTTATGCAAACTGAATGGTGGTGAATAAAGTGTTGTTGGAGGAATTGATTTGCATCATAGAAGAATGTATTTTGTATGAGTTTGCTAGCAATGTTTCTGAGAACGGAAACTCTCAGGACTCAGTGACCATGTTTGGACGAAAACCTAAGCATGGTTTAAGAAAATAATTTCTAAGTTGAACTGCTGGGCATCGCTTCTCCATGGCGAGGTTCAGAGGGGGTGTCACGGTGACATGCCAATAGCAGAAATATCGATGATACTGGTTGTCATCTTCACAATGTCAGAAGCGCATTCAAAAGATTTATCCAGAATTGTTTGTGTGTGCTAAGGCGTAACTATTTTCAGAAGGAAGTTTCATTGTAGCGACTGAGAAGAGATTGACGGGCTCTTGTGTTTCTGTACGGGATGGTTCATTGAGTATCGGGAATAATCTCTCCGCCAAACATCAGTGTTGAACAAGCAAAACATTTACGGGAAAATTACTTACTGTGATGATCGTACTTTATATATTGATATACGGGAGTCTCTGTAATGAAGTATTATTGCCCAGTGCCAGCATGGGAGTTTTTCCATCATTGTGGGTCTGTAGAGAGTATTATTGAGAATACAGTTAATATTTCTCAATACGTTTCTTTCAAAGGTAGAGACGACAACAGTATTTTTGGAGATTAGGAAGAGCCAATATCATTTCGTCTTTTCCTGTGATTCATATGGCCTGACGTGGATAGTAGGAACGGACAAGCAAGTAACTGGAGAATTGTGCCCACCGTTATGTCTCTATCCCATATCACATTATTGCCCGCCGGTGGATTTTGGCATACATATTCTATTGGTACTGGCCTCGGTCAAAGTATGGTTGACAGGTCAGTCATAAGACAAGAAGTATAATCGACAACATCCATATCGAGCATTGAGTTTCAATAATAAGGTGGTCTTCATAATCGGATGTCACATACTGTAATGGCGTCTCCTCTGTATATATTACCTGTGGTTTGATGATTACCGGGTCAGTCACTGGCATTCTCTGTGTAGTCGATACCTGGTTTCTGGCTGTGAATATATTCATTGCATATCACACTTCTGAGTGGAGGATATTTGGAAAGGTCAATGCTGGCGGATGTTTCACATACATCATGTCCCTTATTTCTGAACATATACGAAGGCTTCCGGGTATGTTAAGTAACTACTCCTGAATCACACATTGATTGGTTTATTGTGTATTGGGTTTCATTGGTTTACAATACAAGAAGTTCGAATATCAATTATTTATGTGTTAAGGTTGTGGGTACATTAGTATGTTTCTGTTATAAGATGTCTGGGATGTAATGCTGGTGTACTATATCAATCATTAAACTGAACTTGTAATCTTTTGTGCAACTTTGAAAGTTGATATCTGCTCTAATATAAAAGTTAAATGCTAGTACAATATTCTTTGAGCAAGCAATTTCTGAGTTCTTAATATCAGTTACAAACCATTGTATTGTTGGCTATGGTATTTCCTGAGAATAGTCTTTGAACTGAGCATTCATTTAGTTTGACAAATAACATTGTCAAAACTTGGCCAAATCGTTAATAATCCTGATCTACCGGGTCGGGGTTATTACATAGAACACCTATCAGTTGGAACAGGATGGAGGATAGGATCATACTAGGACCCGAGATGCTTCAAGAAATGGAGGAACAAATTAAGTTAATCAGACAGAGGTTGAAGGAAGCTAATGATTGGCAGAAAAGCTAAGCTGATGCAAAACGAACCCCCACGCAATTTGTGGTTGAAGAGAAAATTCTCTTGCGAGTTAAACCTCAGAAGAGCTCCATCGAATTTGGAAAAACCTCTAAACTAGCCCCAAGATATGTGGGACCTTTTGAAGTCCTGGAAGTTATCAACACGGTAGCATACAAAATTGCTCTACCTTTGGCTCTCGCCAAATTGCATGATGTATTTCATGTCTCCTATCTTAAGAAGTACTATGCAGAATTTGACCATATGATTGACTAGAATTCCTTGCAGGTGCAAGATCTTGTGATGACCACAATCAAACCACTCAGAGTGCTCGAGGTACATAAGCTACGCTTACGTAACTACTAGGTGATA
The DNA here is from genome assembly GCA_007258455.2 of Sequoia sempervirens. NCBI lineage: Eukaryota > Viridiplantae > Streptophyta > Pinopsida > Cupressales > Cupressaceae > Sequoia > Sequoia sempervirens. The sequence goes on from VDFB02223950.1 coordinate 8,948, forward strand.
CAATGCAAGGTTCAATGGGACCAGTATTCAGAGGAAAATGCAACATAGGAGGATTATGATGAAATCCTTCAGAAGTTTCCTTATCTTTTTATGAACAATTAAGAACTCTATATATATTATGATTTTAGACCTGAACCTTTAAATAAATAATCATCGAAGACGATGATTCTTAAGGGGAGAAGTATGTTACATCCCTTTTTGTCTTGAACAAGATTATGACAATAATAATATGATCGTTATGTTAGTTGTAATCAACTACCTTTCATGAGAATGTGAAAATTGGGAAAAATAATTTTTAATTTATTTGATATAACTGCAATTATGAATGATTTCTTTATATATGTGTGTGTGTATGTGTGAATGTGTTGATGTGTTTTTATTTTGAAAAGGAAACAAAGAACAGTCTAACCCTATTTCTTTACCAAGTGGATGCAGGATTAACAACTCCTCGAAGGGAAAGGGAAATATCATCAAGGAGAGGCCACAGTCTATAAAAGAACCAATTACCTGTTGATGCGATTTTTGTGACCTCACCAATCAGCCGAAGAACAAAATAGTTTGGGGCTACTCCGTTCTCTCTTGATCAAAGTATTCCATGCGCTAAGATTGCGAGAAAGTTCGCATGTTCAACTCCAAGGTTCCTTTAGTGCGAATAGGCCAGTTTGGTTGATGTGTATTCTTTGTGTTCGTGCGAGGGACTTACACAATTATTCGATTTCTTACGATTCGGCTGACTAATGTGGAAGGATTTTGAGGGAATTCTCCATTAATGATTTGGCAATGTATCTTTCTAAAGACTAATAAAGAAATGTCACGAGGAAAGTAAAGAGGTAAGACCTAAAGAAATTTATATTCTATTCATCACGGAAGTGTGTGAGGGTTACGTTTCAATAAACTTCAACCGGATTTCACCTAGCCTCCGTCGGACAGCCTCAGCAAAATCGGTGCAATCTTCAAGGGAAATAGCGAAAGATGTTCAAGTTATGACTTAACATGCATACACCATCACAACGACGCATATAAGCATATAAATCACAACCGAAGTTAAACACAAAATAATGTCCAGTTGACCACACAAGGTGAACTTATCATCAACAAGCAGCTAGTGGTATGGAATAAAGCGAAGCTATCTCAATAAACCACCATACACCGAAGTAAGCTACTTTGCATGAACTAAGCTACTTGGATGCGAAAGGAAGAAGAAACCTTGCTAGCATTTCATGACTAGACGAATTCCATCATCAATGAAAAGATCTATTATCATAAAATGTGTTACACAACAATCTCTTCAAAAGTTTTCAAAGGGAAAACTTTCTCTCTTCTCCAAATTATGCAAAATGCTCTACAATCTAGATCTAACTCTATCTCAATTCTAGCTCTGATCTAATCTCTGATCTCTAATTTCTAATTCTAATGCCTTACAAATGAGGGGGACTCCCCCTTTTATAGCTAACCAAGTCCCAAAAGACGGCTAGGGTTACAATTAATAGAGTGGCCAGAATCGTGCCACCTCAGCCCTAACCCTAAAAACTGCCAGAATAGGGAGTGGTACATTAAATGAATCAAAGATTCCCACTCACTCCCAAAAATAGCAAATCGATAAATGCTCCATATTAGGTCTTCTAGAGATCCTCCGTCAGGT
>VDFB02223952.1:0-10099 GCA_007258455.2 Sequoia sempervirens
AACCTACACTTGAGATTAGCCTAAGTTGGAAACAAAATAAAGGCATAAGCTCCACAGAAATGGAACTGTATACCTTGCGTTGAGTCGATCCTTTGGTTGGCCCTTCGATCTTGAATGTGTATGCTCCTTAGATGACAAAAGATGTGTGATATGAGATGCAAATGATGCTTGGAAACATAAAAAAAAAGCTAAGTGTGGATTGAGAAATAAAACTGCAAGAGTTTGGCTACACAAAATGATCTCTCCCCAAAATGAGAGAAAAGAGGGGGTATTTATAGGATTTTTGGGAAATCCTAGGGGAAATGGACGGCTGAGATTGATCCACCAAATATCAAGATGTAGGGCTAAGGTGAGTTGAGAACTCACAAGCCCTCACATCTTGACATGTGGCATGTGAGAAATCCCTAAAAGGTGAAGTGTACATGAGGTGGAAGGAGAAGGACATGACATGGAGAGGGGTACAAAGTACCTTAGGATTGGACAAGATCTCCTCATAAAGGAGGTCCTTGTCCCCATGTGGGAGAGAGGACAAGTGGGGAATTAAAAATTCCTCAAATATCCTTATGGGGAGATGGGAAAGAATTTTAAATTCCAAAGGGTGCATTGGGGGATTAAATGTGAATTAAAAATTCACATAGGGAAGGGAGATGCCTTGTCAAAAAAGAAAGGCATTTAAGAGGGTTGACCAAGGACACATGTCATAAAAGACATGGGGAAGAGAAAAGGAATTTAATATTCCTTGGAAGGATAAAATGAATTAAATATTCCTTGAGAGGTTAATTAGGCTAGGCGATGAGGGGTTAGGGAATGGTTCAGGTGGCTAAGAGAGATTAAGAGGCCAACTTGCAAGGTTGGAGGATGATGACACCTCCCTAATTGCCAAAGGATTAGGCATGTGCATCCTAATGAGGATTAAGAAAAGGCCGATTTAAGATTAGATAAAAATGATGGAGGATGTGACATGAAGGGGAATTAAATAAATGGAATATTTATTTAATTCAATTGATGGAAGGAGGATTAAAGAGATAAGGTATATTGATTAAATACCTTAGGGATTTGGCAGAATTAAAGCTATTAATTAAATAATAACAGTATTACTTAATTAACGAAAATAAGATGAAAGGGGATGAATTTGGATAAATTAAGTGTCCAAATTTAGACATCTACATTTTGCCCCTCTTTGAGATGATGTTACGAAGTAGCATCATTTCAAAGAATGTTAAAACATAGAACCTAGAAGAAGATGGTTAGATTGGAAAATATGCCCCAGTCATTCAAAGAAGTGACTAGGAAGGAAGATGATGGGGGGAAAGATGAAAGTTAGGGATGAAGGATGCCCCCTCGAGAGGACATGCAGGTTCAAGAGAACACGGGTGGGCTCTCGAAATGGATGAGATGATGCAAGGGGAGTTGAAGAAGATGATGCAATGTGATGGAAGATTGGGAGGGGAGCGTGATGAAGGATGAATGGATGGGGGGGATTTGAGGATGAGAGATGAAATGCAATCTAAATGCAATTTGCCATCATCGGAGCACTGATTTTTGCTATAGCATAAGACACAAGACGCCAGGGTATGAAGAACCAAGGCGGATTAGTGTCTAATGCAGAAAACAAACATAACAAACAAGAAGGCTATCCCAACACCCCAAAGTCATGATGACCTTGGTCGGGCCAGGTATTGGGATAACCACAAGCACACAAGGATGCCCCAGTGTAACACAAGACCTCAGGGATCTTGAGTGCGGGTACTACGTGGGACAGCGAGGAAGACAAAGAAAAGATCAAGATATACCCCTATGTTGACTAGTCAAAGCACACCATGATATAATGGATCAAAGCGACCATGACAAGTGATGATAGGGAGCTCAAATGATAAACAAAAGCCAAAAGCATCAAAAGATCACAATTAATTTCAAATGTCCTTTTCCATAGGATCAATCAAAGGGGATGGATGGGATTGATGAGGTATGTTAGGAAGGATGCATCCTGTTGAGACCACCGATGATGCTAAAGTAAAGATTGATATGGCGCGGGGATATTCGAAACCAATTGGATCTGATGGTACAAGTGGAGCTTGTTTGTTAAGAACCAGCTAGATAAGGGCATAGCTTGAGGACACGACACAAGACACATGACACGAGACTGACAAATCCTAGTGACCTAGGGGCTCGGGGGCCGATCAAAGATTAGCCTTGCCTACGTGGAAGCGCAGAGCCCTCGTAGTTCGACAAAAGGCTGATGACAGACCATGATGGAGATTTTGATGGATGACCAAGATAGGATGGAGAATAGGAGAAAAGTGGACAGTATAGATCGATGATGGATGGAACATGATAGATGATAGAGGATTGGATGGACATAACAGAAAGATCGATGATGGAACCCCGGGGGCGAATCAAATGATCGACCTTGCCTACGTGAAAGCACAGGGGCAACGTAGTTCAATGAAAGACCAAACACAAGTGATGGATGAAAGAGGATGAGACAACCCTAGAGAAGGGGAGAAAATGATTGGACCGACACGATGGGACAAGATGGACCTATGGGATTGGATTGGAGGATAGTTACTGTATAAAGCTCAGGGATGGGATAGTTATTCAAATTATAAAAAGATGAATTGGGCGAATGACATGCCATATAGATGACTGATGAAATGATAAGATAGATGAGATAGGATAGGAGATTGAAAAGATGTGTAAAAGAAGAAGTGATGATGATGAGGTAGATGACATTGGATTGCGTGGGGAAAAGCCTAGAGCTAGATACCAATGACAAGGGATTATGAGATGGGATGAAGGGAGGGGATGGGGGGAGGAAAAGGATTGTTTGGGTGGATTGGATAGAGGGATAAGGATTTGGATGAGGAAAAGGTGACCAGACGGATAGATTACTAATCCTTGGAACTAGAAGGTGAAGGGTGGGAAAAGATGGAAGATTACGATTGATGAGAGTTTGAAATGATAGTATGTTTGATGAAGGTTTGAGATGATAGGAGGTTGGATGAAGTTTTGAGATGATAGATGAAGGTTTGAAATAAATGAATGGTTAGATAGAATGAGTGAAAGGATTGATTAGAATGGATGAATAGGACAAAGTGGAAGAATATGGAGGGAGAGATCTTAAGACTTTGTTCGATATCCCAAGATCGTGACTGCAGATGGATGAAAGCTCAGATTAGGGGTTTGGTTAAGCTCAGATTGGGATAAGATGAAAGTTCAGATTAGGATTGGAGTGAGGATGAGAATGATTGGAGGATGTGATGGGATGAATTCTACACCAAGTTCTGGGGTCGAAGGGGCGTAAAGTGTTGACAATCAAATTTTTCCCGATTTGGCAATTTTCAAAAATTGTCAAATTTTTCCATTTTAGGAAATTTCACGGTCGTATGTTTGAGAGTCCCAATTTTTTCCAAGAAATACCCATTGGTGAGATAGGATGAATTGCCAAATAACATCCCAGATTCGGGATATGCATTTTGAGTTATGAGCGAAAACAATTTTTCAAAAAACATTAAATTGGGATTTTGGGGGTCAAGATGAAAGTTTGAGGCCCCAAAAATGGGTCAAAACGGGCTCCAACCAGTTTCTAAGAAACTGGTTGGGAAACCACTCGTTAGCTCAAAACGCAACCACCCATCAAATTTCAGCTCAAACGGACACCCGAGTCAAAAGTTATGGCCTCTGGAAGTTTTAGTGTAAAACTCAAAACCCTAAAAAATATGGTTTTTCGATAAATTTTGAAAATTCCAAGACATGGGTTTTGTCCGAGGCGTCGAAAGGAAAAATGGGTAGAAATTTTTTTTTATGGGTAGCCTCGGTTTTCGCGCTAGAGGGGGAAGAAGGGCGGCGGCCACGTGGACAAGTCATGCATGCATGGCAGGCAGGTCACTTGTAGGAGTGGCGAGTCAGCCGCCTTGAGGAAGCGAACTGATCTGCCAGGGCTTGAGCGAGCCAGCAGGAACCAGCCGGCCGAGACAGAGCCCCGTCTCCGGGGGTGGGCGGAGGAAACCCGCCCGCAGGGCCGAGGACCGAGCCTTGCATGCCGAGAGTGAGCGAGCCCCGCCCAGCCAGGAGAAATGAGACGGGTCAGCCAAATAGGGGTGGGAACGCCCGGGGGAAGGAGAAGGGGATGGGGGAGTGGGGGAGATGGGGGGGATGGGAGATGGGAGGAGATGGGATGGGGTATGGGAGAGATGGGGGGATGGGATGGGGGGGAGATGGGGGGATGGGAGATGGGAGAGATGGGGAGGATGGGAGGAGATGGGATGGGGTAGATGGGAGAGATGGGGGGGGATGGGTGAGGGGATGGGGGGGAGATGGGGGGATGGGAGATGATAGAGATGGGGAGGATGGGGATGGGAAAGATGGGGGAGATGGGGGGAGGAGATGGGGGGAGATGGGAGGATGGGAGATGGGAGAGATGGGGAGGATGGGAGGAGATGGGATGGGGTAGATGGGAGAGATGGGGGGGGATGGGTTAGGGGATGGGTTAGGGGATGGGGGGGAGATGGGGGATGCATAAGAATACAAGGGCGGGAAAACACAAGGGATTGGTAGGAAGACAAAGATGGGGATATGAAAGGGAGGGTTCCGATGGATGGATAGGAGGGTGAGAATGGGGATTGGGAGAAACCGATAACCAGAGGCCAATGACAAAGGATGATGAAATGGAGTAGGGGGATAGGGATGGGGGATGAAAGGGATTGCGGGGAGCGATTATAAGATAAGGATGGAGAGATGGAATGGAGTGTTCCGATGGAACGAATGATATCTCCAAGGACTGTATCACAAAGGAAGATAGATGCCCCCACTCTAGATATGTCATGTGTGCGGAGGCATGAAGGATATGGAAGGTAAGATGCATGGATAAGGAAGGGATATGGAAGGTAGAATGATGGGTGGATGAGGAAGATAGACGAGTGCGAAGGACAGTTGGGATAGTGTACGGATGATGGGGATGGTATGCTAAGAGGTGCTCAAAGCATGCTTATATGTGTGCCCCATTGTTATCAAGATCACAAGGAGGATGGAAGGATTGGGATAAATGAGATATGCCAGACAGGATGGGTAAGCTCGATAGGGAGGATGGAGGGGATGAAGGAAAAGGATGTATAGGATGGAGACGGGTGCATAGCCGAAAGCGTTGCAGGAAGCATAGCGGATGGAGGGAATGCAAATCAGGAAGTTGCCCCCAAGTGCAGATAGGGATTTACGCATGACGCCTGTTTGCCAGGTTTTCATCATGGTACTTATCCAAGGCGCTTGTTTTCCAAGTTTTCACCATTGGACGAATTATTTCTCTTTACTATTTTATTATTATTATTTTTTGATTTTTATTTTTTTACTTTTTTGGATTTTTTGGACTTTTTGGATAGTATGCGGAAGGAGATGGATAAGGATAGGGAGGCAAATAAGTGGATTTAGAAGACATGCGATAAGGATATGGATGAAGGACTCAAGCATCAAGTTCCATACGAGGTATTAAGAGCTCATGTTCGGACCGACTATTGGATGTTGGTACAACCTTAGAATAAATGGATTATGCGAGAGGATGAATGAGAGGGATTTGATGGGGAAGATACGGGGGATAATGGGTGGGATGTTGGAAATGGTATGGATAGAATGATGGGGTGGATACGTGATGGGGAGATGAGTTCAGGACCAACATTGGCACATGTGGTGATGGATGTGAAAAGATAAGGGGACTAATGGATGGAGAATATGGGGATAATGGAGGAAAGGGAATAGTGAATTTTGGGACATAGGGACCCAAAACAGACTTAGGAGACAAAAGGTGGGTATGGTTAGCTTTTGGATTAGCAACTTTGGATGTTCTTACAGACTTTTCATTTGATGGCATTGCATCTTTTTTCTTTGGGATCCACATGGTTTTGATCTTTGCTTTGTTGGCTCTTTGCGAGCTATAGATTTGATTCTGATTTGGGATTTTGTTTTTCTTTTCTTTACCATGTCTTTTAGAGGGGACATGGGAAGCGTTGGATTCATGTGGGTGTTTAGATTGATGCATTTGTCTTCTGGCATCCAAAGTGCTCATACTAGCAATGGGATGGGTGTGAGGGGATGGACGATGTGGGGCAATGCAGGTAGGAGTATGGGGATTACGTGTAGATGGGGGATATTTAGGTATGTGCCTTTGTTGATCCTGATTAGGATGTTTATGATGGATGACATGGATAGGCATTGGATGGATGAGCGAATGAGATGGAGGAGGTGATCTTGGGATATACGGGCCCAAGATGGATAAAGTAGATGAAGGATGAGAGATGGTGGATGGAGGGATGTAAGGACCCAAAATGGATGGAGCAGATGAAGGAGGAATATGGACGGTTGTTTTGAGGTGATACGATAGAGGAGGAGGGATGGCAGCATATGATTTGGTGGAGCGATGGGAAGAAATGAGCATTTCTTTGGGAAAAAGGCTTGTTGAGGATGTCTAGAGGTTGTACCAACATCTTTAGATTGTGAGTCTTGGGGGATAGATCCAAGACCTTGCATGGAGATTTGTTCTTTGACTTGGATGGGCTCTAAAATGCCTTGCTCGTGAAGGCCTAGACCTTTTCATTGATAGTTCATGTTCTCGAGCATTTGATCCATGATATGGTTTTTTAATTCTAAAAACATGATGCGAGTCCATCATTAGGTGGAGGATGATGGGTGGTATATACGTTGTGTTTTTCTTTTGTAAGGAGACCACCATGGAAGAATGTGAGAGTACCAAGGGGATATGAAAGCGGTGTGGGGATAGCAGTTTTAGGCGATGATGTGGGATCATGAGAGGGAGATGATGGGATAGCAGCATTTGGATGGGTGGTATCTAGAGAGGGAGTAGGAGATATGATAGGATCTGATTTTGTGGTAGCAGGCTCATGCAATGGAGACAGAGTTGGAGTAGTAGAATCTTGAATCTCAAGAGGATCACGGGATGGAATGGATGGGGGGCTGTGATCTTGCGATAGACTAGATGGGATGGTAGGATCTTGATTTGGAGGAGGGGATATGTGGGCATGCTTTGGATCAGGCTCTTGGCATGACTCATAAGTGTCTTGGGAGAGTATGATAATGGAGTCATGGGGGGACTCTTCAAGTAGAAGGGGAAGATGGAGGATGGAGGATTCGTCACAGTCATCGAGAATGGATTTTGAATTGCTACGAGAGTGGGAGGAATTAAGTTGGATTTAGGTGTCTTCGATGGATTGATGACTCTTGGAGTAGAAGTGGGTGTTCAAGCAGTTTGGTAAGGTATGGCCAGTAGGAGATAGGGGACTCAGTGGATTGAGAGGATGTGATGGTAGGAGATGGGGACTCAATGGTTGCATGAGGATGTGATGAGAGTAGGGGATGAAGTTTAGAGTTGGAAGGGGATGTGATGGTATCATCAATGATAGGTGTTGGATGGAAAAGGGTCTCGTCACTAACGACCATGGATGATGGGTTGGGATGGCATGGTTCCACGGCTACAATGTGTGGAGTGGGGGATGTTTCCTTTGTTATAAGTCCTTGGAGAAACTTGAATATGCTAAAAATTTGAGATGGCCCAGGAGGGATGAGTTTATGGATTAGTGGGGATTAGGACTAGGGATTGGTGGAGGCTAAGTTAGATGGGCGATTAAAATTTGGATGGAGAGGATTAAAGAGTAAAGGATATGGGCATAGAAATTAGAGATAGGATGTATGGGCGGTGGATAAGTTAGTAGAAAGATATATAAGAAATGACACGATGTTGCTTAATAAAAAGTATTAGGATGAGTGGATGAGGATAGAAAATTGGTGTTGGATTAATATAGGGAGATGCAGGTGTTGGATTAGGGTAAGTTGATGGGTGTGTTTGACTAGGATAAGAAGGTGTGAATGTAGGATTAGGCTGAGTGGATTGGTATGGAAGATTAGGGTAGTGGGTATATGTGGATGAAGGATTGAGATAAGAGGATGTGGATGGGGGATCAAGATAGGGGTATTGTGATGGGAGACTAGGATAAGAGGATGCGGGTGTTGGATAAGAGGACGATGTATATGAAGGATATGATGGATATGATGGACATCCCTTGTCAAAGGTAGAATAAGGAGTGTGATTAGGCATAGATGAAGACATGATGGGATAACTTGATGGGGTGATTGGATTTTGGAATGTGGGTGGAGAAAGCTTACTAGCAATGATAGTGTCAAGGGGATCCATGTCGTATACCCCTTGATCAACAAGACTTTCATTATCATCGTCGACATAATTAGGGTTTCCCTTGACCACTATCGATGGAGGATAAGAATTCATGATGATGAAAGGAAAAAGAGGATGGATGAAAGATTTTGGATGGAAATGGAAAAAATCCCAAATCAGGATTTAGGACAAGCTCAGATTGGGACTGGATTAAAGCTCAGATTAGGATGATTGGATGATCGGATGGGATTGATTTTGATGATCAGATTGAATTATCAAAGGATGATTACGACACCGAATCTACCTTGAGATGGAAGTAGATTGATTGGGTCGAACGTGATTGGATAGGGATGTGATTGGATTGGGTTGGATAAGATTGATCGATTGATTGATTGATAAGATTGACTGATGGATGATGAAAGAGACTACAAATCCCGTTCAGAGATTATCTTAGATGACTTAGGATACTGATTGATCGGATAAAAGGATAGATGGATGATTGCGGCACCGAATCCACTTTGAGATTGAAAATGGATTGATTGGGCCGACGATGATGATTAACTTAAGATGGATGACAACCCTAAGAGGATGTTAATGATGACGATCAGATCAAACACTTCGGTCAATTTGGATAATAACCTGAGACAAAGTTTAGGGGATTTGGATGGGGAAAACGATGATTTGATTGGAGAAATGGATGATAGAAATGAATACTCCAAACGAGTAAATGATTGATCAGGATGGATGAATGATTACTCAGAACGAGTAAACGAATGATCAGAACGATAGAACGAGAGTTCAAAATGATGAAAGGAGATGTGAAATGGATGAATATTTGCTCGAAACGAGTAAACGGATGATCGGAATGACAGAACCAGAATTCAGAACAATAAAAGGATGTGCTAAATGGGTGAACGTTTACTCGGAACGAGTAAACGGATGATCAGAATGATAGGACGAGTGTTTGGAATGATGAAAGGATTTGTGAAACGGATGAATGTTTACTCGGAACGAGTAAACGGATGATCGAGAGTTCAGAATGATGAAAGGAGGTGTGAAATGTATGATTGTTTACTCATAACAAGTAAACAGATGATCGGAATGATGGAACCAGAATTCAGAACGATAAAAGGATGTGCTAAATGGGTGAACGTTTACTCGGAACGAGTAAACGAATGATCAGAATGATAGGACGAGTGTTTGGAATGATGAAAGGATTTGTGAAACGGATGAATGTTTACTCGGAACGAGTAAACGGATGATCGAGAGTTCAGAATGATGAAAGGAGGTGTGAAATGTATGATTGTTTACTCATAACAAGTAAACAGATGATCGGAATGATGGAACCAGAATTTAGAACGATAAAAGGATGTGCTAAATGGGTGAACGTTTACTCGGAACGAGTAAACGAATGATCAGAATGATAGGACGAGTGTTTGGAATGATGAAAGGATGTGTGAAACGGATGAATGTTTACTCGGAACGAGTAAAATGAGAGAATGGTAGGGTATACCACCCTCGAGGAGGCAGATGATGAAGAAAAAGGTGCCCCGGCCAACTTCTCAAAACTATGAAGTGGTATATATCATTGGAAAGAGCACGAAAAACTGAGAATAATTGCCTTTGAACGGAGTCAATCGGATAAACAGTGTAGAAATGGCAGCCCCGGGAAGAAAGAGTACTGGGACAGGCCCGCCACCGGATTAGGACAGGCCCGCCACTGCACTAGGACAAGCCCGCCACCGGATTAGGACAGGCCCGCCACTGCACCGGGACCGGTTTGGCACTACAGAAAGACCAGTTTGGCACTGAATTAGGACCAGTCCGCCACTGAATTAGGACAGGTCCGCCACCGGAGATAAAGTTGCTCAAAAGTATGAAGTGTTATATGTCGTTGGAAAGAGCACGGAAAAATGAGAAGAACTG
>VDFB02223954.1:0-16233 GCA_007258455.2 Sequoia sempervirens
ATAATGGAGTCCCTGCAATGGATAATTCCTTCAAAACAATATCCCACTTAACCAGGGATTTCACAGTATCATGGGAATCGTGCAATCTTCTAAGGGCTGCAGATTTTTATCCTTCATCCACCACATACATGCATGAACTAAAAATAAGTGTTTGAGGCAGCTTAAATCAGGTCCAGGCTAACTTTGCAAAGCTATCTACCTTCAGCAAATAGCAAAAAGTATGGACTAAGGGATCATCAACAAAGCAGGAATCTTCATGAACAACCAACAACATTCCTAAAATTATCCAAATAACATGAACAACTAACTAAACAGAAAAGAGATCTAAGCTAACATCTAAGATTGGAGAAGTGAATCAATTAACATGAGGGAAAACAAGGAAATGCACCAAGTCAATGCTATTTCTCATATATTTCAGCAGCATGCCTTTACAACAACTCAACTCTCACTTTTGCAAATGAGGGGAGTGCTCTATTTATAGTTTCCAAAAAACCAAATGAATGGCCAAGATTCATTTCCATTGTGTGGCCACGATTCATTACAAATTAGGGTTTCACCTACCCCAAATAGATTTACAATTAAAAAACATCTTTTGTCTTTTCCCTATTTTGTCATCTAGCGGATGACACTATTTGCATTTTCATCCTGTAGCTAATTGCTGTTTCTTTGGCTGTAGCTACTCTTCTAGGAAGTCTTCTTCTTTGGCCGGGCTGTCGGGTTGCTCCTCGGAGGCTGTGTGTTCAATATGTTTGAGGATTACGGCCTGGAGCTTATCGATCTCGAGGATCTCGCATCTCAACGCCTGGTAGCTCCATTCTTTGGCATTCTCTTCTAGCCGCTTCCAGTCCTCATCATATTTTGAGCCCTGATCTCTGAAAAGCTCTGATCTATCGAAGGCACGGGTAACGAAACTCAGGAAGTCTGTTGTGATATCTCCGGCTGTCCCGTCCTTCATCCTTTCCTCAAAATACGACCTGACCTTTTCCGCATCTAATTGTACCATGGGCATATCATGGCCCGTCATCAGCTTGAGGTACTCAGTGCATTCTGCTCGGATCTCCTTGATCCACGCAATATCCGGATCTATTCTGCCCTGGATCTGTTCCATCCTCTCTTTGCGGTTGATGAGGTCTCTGCGCCATATGTCCACCAACCAGTGATCTTCCTTCCTTAGTTCTAGCTTTTCCTCCCATGTGCTTTCTGGCATTTGAAGGATGGCCTCAACCTTCGGGAAGGCAGAGTCGTAGATCACAGGGAAGTTGGTGCAGAGCTTCCTCGTGCCCTCTAAGGACTGAATCAAGTCTAGGAACTTGTTGGCTATCTGCACAGCCAAGCCAATCCCTACGTTTTTGACCTTTGTAACCTGCTGGAACCAGTCCTCTGTGGTTTTTTCTAAGTTTTTCCTCCTCTCTAGCTTATCTATCTGCTCCTTGGAGAGTAGCTGTGGCACGGCCGTGGAGGTAGTGGGGAGGTCATCTATTGAAGACCACTACTGGATGTAGTCGGTTAGGGCAGCAAGCTACACCTTTAACTCATCTTTGGTGGTCTTATCCTGCTTAATCAGATGCACCACCGTAGCCACTGACTCCTCCAGATGTCCGACCTTCTGTTCCCCGGTGGCTGTCCCTAGGTCGATCGTGGAGATACTGTAACTTACTCCATCCTCGCCAATAGTTGGCGTTGCTACTTGTGTAGCTCGGGAGCCAGAAGCGTCCATGGTTATCCTGAAACGGACCTTAGGCTTCTTCTCCTTCTTCGTTGTGGCTAGAGATTGAGCCAAGATGGCCTCCAATCTTGACCTTGGGTCGCTCAGGATAGGAGTAGTCTTTTCAAGTTGCTTTTCTAGCCAGTTGGGCATGGCGGATTGGTCCTTGGGTGCACCATGGCTGCCTTCACCTGTCTCAGTCAGGGGCAAGACTTCTGCCTCCTTTTCCTTTTCAAGCTCTTCCTCTTCCCTGGCAGCATCATCCTCTTCGTCAGAGTCTTGATAGAACACGAGGCTTTTGATGGGTGCCTTGGTGGTCAGTATCTGAGTGAGATCCTGTTCTTTTGCTGCCTCTTCTTCTTTCCTCTCCTTAGCAGCCTCGGGTTCGGGACTCCTTACAATGTGGGTCCCCACCTCAGTGATATCCTTTTCAGGCTGCCCCTCTGGTGGCTGTCCCTCCTCACCTCGTGGCGACTGTTCCGCTTCTTCTCCAACATCCTCATCAGAAACCTGAATAATTTTCTCAGCGCCCGAGCCATCCTCTCCATCCCCGCCCTCGGAGGAGCCCGTCTCTTCTTCCTCATAAGCAACCTCGTCAATGGTTCTATGCTCGTGCTCGGGTTGCTCGTAATAGTCATCGGCCTCCTCCTCCATAGGCTTTGAAGCCTCCTGTTCCAACTCCTCCATCTCCTCCATGTCCAGCGGACCTATCGGCGGTTGCGACGGCTGAGCTGTTGCAAGGGCTTGGGCGAGGGCAGCTTGGAGAGCAGGGTCCATTAAAAGCTGTGAGAGCTCAGGAGGGAGACTCTGCAGGTGTCGTGTAATAGCCTTGGGCACGCTAGAAAGGGGAAAAAGCTATGGTATTGTTGCCAGAAGTAGCGAGGTGATGGGTGACATGGCAGCAACAGAGGAAGGGGAAGTGGTCATGCTCGAGGAAGAGTCAATATTGACTATAGACCCGGCCAAGGGCGAAGAGGCAAGGTGGACAGAAATGTCCACCGCTTGTGGGGATGAGGCGGCTGCGGCCTGAGAGGGGGGCAGCACACCAGTCGGGGGAGGAAGGAGCAATGGAGGCTGCGCCTCTGTTGTGACCACTGTCCTTTTAAGCTTCTTGGGAGATGAGCCTCCCATATCATTTGTTGCACGTTCTTTGGGGCCCCTAGACTATGCTGTTTCTGCCTCTTTTCTCTTCCGTGACCTGGTGATGGGGGGAGACTTGGAAGTATCACTAGCTGATGGGGAGGCAGCAACGTCCTCTGTGGCGCTCGGCCTGCTTTTGAGTGCCTCGTATGTTAGAACCACCCCCTGTTGCTCTAGTTGTGCCACCTGTCCATCAACCCACTCCTTAGTGCGAGCTATGATAGGCTGGGTGATGGTGTCTAGGTCCTCGACCTCTTGTTCATCCCAGTCGATGGAGGGGATCGCCAGATCGGCAACCGCAGGGTACCTCAGGTGCACCAGTGTGGATTCATCTTCCTCAAGCTGGTCTGGCACCGAAAACAGCTGCACTCTCCTTAAAAATTGCACTGTCATTCGCATGTAGTGTCTCTGGCGGACCTCCTTATCATCTCTACAATCTGCCAAAAAATCTTCAACATGGTATAGGTGGGCGTATGCTGGCCCCAGCGCCTTCCTGACGTGGCCGTGGGGGTCCATTCGTGGGCGGGCTGTACCATTCAAAATTGTATTCCTTGAGTTCCTTTTCTGAGTTGCCCGCGCATTGAGACATTTGCAGTCGATACTGGCCCTGGCCGAGGATCATGGGATAGGGGATCCCTGCCACGTGTTTCTGGCTGAAGACTGCCTGAATATGTTGGAGCTACCGGGAAAGCTGCAGGAGAATAATCCTATCATTTGGGTATCTGGACAGCTTGTTTGGCCGCTCCGTGAATCCCTGGGCATGGATGTAAGTGAACTTGGGGAACTGAATGTATAAGAAGGCATACTCCTTCAGGAGTGCCCTGGCGCTATGAGATACCCTTCTCTCGAAGTCCCCGGCTATCAATCTGATAATATGGCCTATGAAGGCATCATTGATCCGGCGGTACTCCTTTTTGAAGTAGCGGTATTGTAGCTGAGGGTACCGGTCAAAAGGCTTAAGCCCTCGTTTGTGATCTCCATTCGGCACCATGAAGAACCCACTATATTGCCTCTTATCTGCCAACGAGTACACCAGGTATGAGGTCATATAAAACTTGTTGCTCTTCTTAACATTTATAAACTGCTCGTGGAAGCAGTTGCTGATGATACTCCCCCAGTCAAATGAGATCTTGGTTTCCACATCTTCATTTCCTCGTATGATTTGCTCAATGTAGTAAGCCATCCACTCCTGGAAGTAGGCGGCTGCTGGGAGGCCCACGACTCTGCTTAGCATAGTCACCAAGTCGTGATAGTCCTTTTGAAAATCGTTGTGGAACAGCTTTTGGGGAACTTTTGCAGCGCTGCCTCACTTCTCCTTCAACCAGTAAACGTTGATTGACTTCTTGATGTTCAATGGATTGGCATCTCACGCCGCCTGACACTGCTCTAAAGTGGGGACTTGCATATGTGGGAATGTCGGAATGTGGAATGTTTTTCTAATTCCTTCCAGAGACATGTCGGCAAGGATATTCCCTTCTTTGTCTACGATTGTTTGCGTATCTGTCTGGTAGGCTTCTCGGCAAGCCATCACCAGCTTAGGTGCTATTAGAGATGGAGGGAAGCCGGCAGCTTTAGCGATTCCGCTTTGGCGTATCAATCGTGCATTCTTTGTCTTAGGGTCGACCTTGACCCTCTGGGTGAACTCATCTATGTCCACCTGGCCTATGTTGGTGTCCGAGATCTCTTTCCAGTCAGTCGAGACCTTCGACTGGAGCGGTTCACCCTAAAATTGGAACTTCATTTGGTCTTTGTCATTTTTCCCACGGGCGGCCCTTCCGGATTTCTTACCCTTGTCCCTTTCGGTAGAGGCCCCTGAAGTTCCTGCGGCCGATTCCATATATCCTGCAGGCAAAGGGTGAAGTTAGCACAAGAAAACACCGAAAACGTTAATGTTAGTCCGTATTGCGAGCATATTATATAACCAACCATTCAAATGCATCATAAATTTAATTCTCTAACAATATTGATTTCACTTTAGGGCAAATGAGCAATCCGGGCTCGGAGGGTCGGACTTTCCTGGCAGGAATGCTGCCAGGAAGGGAAAATACGCCCGAAAGTTCCCGGATACCCCCGTTGGTCAGATTTTAATGTTCTAAGAGACCCATGATGAAGAATGTCCTGATTTAAGACGTGGGTCGAAGTCAGATTCTCGATTGGACTTGATTTGGATCGATTTGGGGAGCTTCGGGGGTTTCAGGCCGGAAGGCAGTCTGGCAAAGGAAGCTGGCGGCGGCGGACATTAGGTGGAAGTCCGGCGGCGGAAGTCCGGAGGCCGAAACCCGGGAAGGCAAAGGTTGGCCGAAAACAGGTTTACTTTAACAGTTTTATACTGGACTGCATTCGGGGCACCGGGACCCAGAGGCCGGGAGGACGCTAGCCGACAGCCGCCGTGTAATTTTGATCGTTTCGAACGGCGGCGGCGAGTAGACTACTGGAGTCCAGACGGCGGGGAGCCGAAAGAGGTTCGCCGCCCTAGCAATTTGGACGTGGCGTAGCGACGGTGGTGAGGTATCGTTTGGGCTCTGGTCCGCGGGAGGACGCAAGGGGATGGCCGCCGGTAGGCTACGACAACCCACAGGCGACGGCGGCGTCAACGACACCGGGACCCGGGAGGCGGATTGGATTGAGGTACGGGCCGCCGAGGGTATTTGGCGATGACTTGCACAGCGGCGACGAAAGGGGAGCTGGGACCCGGGGTCTGGAGGGACAGAGGACGCCGGCCGCTGCGAAGGAATAAACAGCGACGGCGAAAGGGGAACCGGGGCCCAGGGGCTGGGGCGCCCCGAGGAGACGGCCGCCGGGAAATTTCAATACAGCTCGGGTGATGGCGGCGATGAGAGCGAGCCCGGAGTCCGAAGGTCGGGCAGTCGGGAGGGTTTGGCCGGGAGGGACGGCGGAAACGTCACAGAGTTCCGGGGGCAGAACTCCAGACGGCCGGGCCCGGAAGGTCTTGGGGACGCGGAAGCAGGGGCGTCGCCGGGAGATTTTGAAGTTTAAAACGACAGAAAACTCAAGGCGGCAGCCCGGGACGGGAAACCCAGAGACCCGGGCCCGGAAGGGCTGACCTCCGCCGATGGGGTTCATGGCTCGGATCTTGACGGCGATGGAGGGTCTCGGGCCCGGCGGCGTTCTTCGCCCTGTGCGAAGAACACCCGCGACACATTCAAGCCCCGGGAGACGAAAATGGCGATTCCGACGGGGCTGCGGAAAATCTAAGCATATGGGTTTGGGGCGCAACGCAGAGAGTGTTCATTTTATGCAATTTAGTTTGGTTGCTCAATTCATTTAAATCCTCAAAATGATCAAAAATAATGGCAGAGCGAACGAGGATGGCCTACCTCCAACTCGCTAAGCGGGACGATGATGGGATGCACTGGCAGAGTTGACGGAATGATGATGGGGTCGATGATCACGATGGTGCAGTTTGCAGTGGGCTCCAATTCGGTCGCTGCTCCAATCCACTAAAATTCACAAAGTGAAAAAGACTTCGGCGGACCCCGGTTTATATACCCGACCACTCATTAATGTTGCATTTAATGCCTCGTACGTCCGCGCCAAAAGTCAGTGAGATTCAAATTCAAGTCGGCGGCAGCGACGAGGGCTTCAGGATCCGGCGGGCGGGAGGCTGCGCAACAACGGCCGCCGCAAATATTTAAGGTGACCACGGACTATGGCGGCGACGGAAGTATCAGGGCCCGGAGGGCGGGGCGCGGTGAAGGGTTCGCCGCCGTTTGATTTTGCACTTTGTTTGAACGGCGGTGGCGAAAGGGACCACGGGGCCCGGAGGGCGGGCGGCCAACGGGTGATGGCCGTCATGGACGGCAATCACGGGATGGAAGTCCGGTCGCGGAATTCCGGCTCCCGGGGCCCGAAGGAGCAGAGACCGGCCGGGAAACCTGCAAGGACAACGAACGGCAAACGGCTGGGCAGGTTCCGAAAGGCGGAAAGATGCCCGGGAAACGCCGCCGGGGCGGCAAATGAAAAGGGGAAACCCGATATGGGAACCCCGGAGGCTCGGGCCCGGAGGGGCCCAGGGCTGTCCCAAAGCCCGAAAGGCCCAAGGAACGCACAAGCCCCCGGAAGGCAGGAAAAATAAAAGGGAAACCACGGTTGATCTTAGGATGAAACTTTAGGGTAATATCGACCATGCGAAATGTCAAAAAAGAGGGGCACGCAAAACAAGGCAGCCCTGACAGACCCGACAAGGCAAAAAGAAAAAGAGGGTCCCCGTTCCCAACGGGGCGTGTGTGCTGAGAGCACAAAAAATGGTGACTCTGCTGGAGAATGCTCCGGAGCGTTCTAGGGATAAATATTCATTCAGGACCCAGAATCTCTGGTTTTGTAGACCAGAAACGGCTTCCAAGGATGAATCCGGGAGAGCGAGATCTTTAATTGGGTCAGCTTACATGACATCTCGAAAGTGTGTGTAGAGTGAGTTCATTCCTTTCCTAGGGATAGTAACCAAGGTTATTACTTGAACCAAGTGAGCTACATAAGTTGCCTAACACCAAAAATAACCTGGACATTGCCCCGCTGCCAGTCAGGCGTCCATAGCCCTTGCGGAGTTGTCGCTATAATCTCATGGATATTGCTCTACTGTCGGCCGGGCTTCCATAGCCCCTGTAGAGTTATCCAAACACCCATACGGTCGTTTATTTTCTTTGTTCAGAGTTTCTTTTCTCTTCTTTTTTGCTTTGATATTTCATTTCTCTTTTACCGTTTAGCTCGACCAGGTAAGCAGTGAAGCCTACAATGGGTTTGAGACTGTAGTGGTCACTGGAGTAGACTTAAGATTTTTCACTTACTTGGGTGTCGTGACAACCACAGCACGGTCCTTTAGAATTTATTATTATTTAATTCGTGCAAGATTCGAGATGTGGGTAAGAAGATCTGGCGAAGGGTCAAGTTCTGAGCAGAATTTAGACAGGGAAATCATTCACGGACAGCTCTGCAAAGACTGATAGTCTAAAGTGAATGTTTAGCCAGAGAACACGAAGAACGGACAGCAGAGTGAACCGCTTGTTAGGCAAGCACGACCACCACAAAGGAGTGGGAAACCTCTCTCCAAACAAAACTGCCGGGAGGGAGAAAGCAAACAACGACGCGAGCAAAACGCAACAAGCAAGAAAGCAACTATTCTAACCTATGCACAGGTATTTATAGCGAAGAGCTCGAGGGAGCTCAAGCTTGGAAGTAATGCTTCAGGTGCTGCCCGTTGACCGGCAACGTGGCGTTTTCACTGGTTAAGTTTTTCAAGCAGAAGGCATTATCTCCCAAAATCTCAGCTATCTGAAAGGGGCCAAGCCAGAGCTTGTCGAATTTATTGTGTCCCCCTTTCTTTTCATGGGCCTTGTCCCAATATAGGACCAAATCTGCAATCCTAAAGGCCTTAATTTTGGCTCGGCGGTCGAACCATCTCTTCACTACGCCCTGATGCTTGGCAAAATTTTCTATTGCGCGGTCTCGGATTTCCTCTAAATGTAAAAGTTCAGCTAAACGAGCCTCCCTACGATCTCCTCCTTCATAAAAGTCATTGATGAATTGAAGAGTTGGAATTTTCAGGTGGATGGGGAATATTGGCTCAAGACCATAGACAAGGTGGAACGGGGAATCACCAAGGGCAGCCTTATGGCGGGTGCGATCAGCCCAAAGGGCGAAACAGAGCTGGGTATGCCAGTCCTTGGGATTCCTATCTAGCAATTTTTTTATCACGGTAATCAAGTTCTTGTTGGTGGAATCGGCAAGGCCATTGCCCTGAGGGTAGTAATTGGATGAAAATTTGAGGGCAATCCCATAGTCAAACGCCCAGCTAGCAAATTTTAAAGAAGCAAAGGCAGGTCCATTATCACATACTAGAGCATATGGACAACCAAAGCGATTTAAAATAAAACTTTCTAAGAAATTAGTAACTACTTCAGTTGTACAATGCTTACAAACTATTGCCTCCGTCCATCTAGTACAATAATCAGTAGCGGTTAGAATGTACCTGTGTTCCGCAGATGATGGAGGGCTTACTGGACCGATGAAGTCGAGACCCCATTGTGCAAAAGGCCTTACCTCTAGCACGGGCTGTAGTGGGACAGCAGCATTCCTCTCCCTGGTGGCGGTGGTCTGGCACATATGGCATGAACGAACATGGCCATGGGAATCTTTGAAGACAGTCGACCAATAGTACCCTGCCCTTAATATCTGATGGGCCGTAGAAGAAACCGAGCCATGGCCTGTACCAAACTTATCGTGAAACTCCCTCAAAACACGTTCTACTTCCTCCTTGTCGAGGCATCTTAGATAAACGCCCTCATGATTCTTCTTATAGAGAATGGACCCCTGTAACATATAATCGTTGCTTTTCAATCTGAGGGCCCTCTTCTGGACTCCTTGCAAATGTGACGGACACTTATGATTGAGCAGATAATAAACAACATCTTGGTACCATTCTCCTGGGGAGACATCTTCAAGCTGATATTGCTGTACCGTGAGTTCAGGTCCGGCCTATGTTACTGTTTCGGCCATTGTACAGGTGAGTGCTTGCCCTCTTACCAATTTCATTGGTTGGATCTCCATATCATATTCTTGGAGCAGGGTGACCCACTTGGCCCTCCGTTTGCCCAACTCGTTTTGCATGATAAGCATTTTGACTGCTGGGTTAGGGACGATTGCGAACACCTTGTTGCGTAGAATGTAATGTCTAAATTTCTTTACTCCCCTAACGAGAGCGTACGCCTGCTTTTCTATGTTGTGGTAACGCAATTTAGCATCTTTGAGGGGTGCGCTCATGAAGGTGATCAGATGCTCATTTCCCTCGTCATCCTTTTGGGTCAACATACTGGCACAAGAATGCTCCAAAGCAAATGAATAGATATAGAACGGCTTCAGATAATCTGGACTGACCAACACAGGCACCTCAGCAATGGCTCGTTTGATCTCCTCAAAGGATTGTTTGGCCTCTAGTGTCCATTCAACTTTGGCGTCCTGCTTGAGCATGGCATTGAGAGGTTTGACTATTTCCGCGAAGCCGGTGATGAATTTTCAGACGAAATTAATCTTTCTGAAGAAAGACTTTAATTCCTTCTTGCTGCCCGGGGGCTGAATCTTGAATAACGACTCAATGCGTTCAGGATCAATAGAGATTCCTTGCTCTGAGATGATGTGCCCGAGTAATCTGCCTTCGGTCACCCCAAAAATGCACTTATTGGGGTTGAGAGAAACCCTAAATTCCTGACAACTCTGAAATACTTTGCATAGGTCGGAGATGTGATCACCTCGCTTCTTGGAGAATATGATCAAATGATCCATATAGATGATTATAGATTTGCCAATCAGGTCCTTGAAAGCGATATCCATGGCCAGTTGGAAAGTGGGCACCCCATGCTGATAAGCCCTCGAACGGCATTCTCCCTCAGACGCAAATGTCCCCCACTTCTAGTGGGAATATGCTTTTTAGGGAGCCCAACCCCACGCCACCCCAAATTTAATCCCCGAGTCGTTGATAATTTGCGCGACTTCATCCAAAGGAAGGTAACCGGATAGTTGTCTTTTCTCGAGGGCGCCGTTGAGATTATGTGGAAACTACACACAACTGGACATCTCTCTCCATTCTTTCCCCGGACGGACCAAGTTAGCCACCCACGTGGAATGTCTAACGGGAAAGATGATCTTTGCTGAAAGTAATTTTTGCACCTCCTTGTAAACAATAGGTTCTAGCAGGGCATTAATAGGGCGCTGCCGCTGACGGAATGGCCTCACCTCAATCTTTAGAGGGATGGTATGCGTGATGACAGAGGTGTCGTATGTTTTCAAGTCTTCGTAACTCCATGCCACCACGTCAAGATATCTGTGCAAAGCATCCGTGATCCCCTTCTTCTCTTCAGGTGTGCATATTTTTCCAATAAAAACATTCTTGGCATCCTCGGCCGTTCCCAAGTTGTGAACATTGCACTGGCTGCTTATAGCCTCCTTTTTTGTTTGTCGATCCTGATCCCTAATCTGATCCAGGTCGAATACATGCTCTAGCTGAACCATGCCTCTGGGGATCGTGTTGGTTTTCAGATTGATAACCCCTTCTATGTCTAATTCAGCCTCCTATGGATCAGCTTCATCGATTATTTGGGCAGCAAAGACGTCAGAGCTTGTGATGAACTGGAGTATATGCTTATCATCATTGAAAACTTGCAGGTGGGTGACATTGTCCGGGACCGACGGCGTAGATGTCAGCTCAACCGTGAACTTCTTGAGCCCTGACAAAGAGAGGGGCTATAACGTGCTGGCTACTTGGGCCAAGGCATCAGCCGTGCGATTCTGAGCACGAGGGATCAATTGTATGTTGACCGCATCTAGGCCTTCTAAGAGATCCCACACCCTGTGTCTGTAATTGGCGAGTCTTCGATCATGGCAGGAGTACAATCTCCTGACCTACTTAACCACAAGTGCAGAATCCCTGAAGACTTGCAGTACTCTCACATTTTTCCTCAAGGCCATAAGAAGGCCAAGGACCAAGGCCTCGTATTCTGCCACGTTATTGGTGTAATAAAATTGTAATCGATGGGCAGCAAGAAATGTCTTACCCGTCGGACTGATGAGTTCGATTCCTGCTCCAGCTCCTTGTCTTGATTTTGATCCATCAAACCGGAGCGTCCAGCACTCAGAGGATTTTGTATCCTCGGGTTTGATTGAGTCTTCGTTCTCTTTTGGCTAGGCAGCGGGCCTAGTGACCTTAGGAAGGCTTTCCGGATCGAGGCAACGATCGGCAGGTGATCCGGGCGATGCCTCCTTTGGTGTTTCCGTTGGAGGAGCAGCGACTTTCTTAACATGCTCCACTGCTGCTCGGCATAAGCAACAGTCAAACTCGGAGTGAGCAGCGTTGTGGACCCTACACCAATTCGACAATAATAGGTCTTGGAAATTCATCCTAGCTCCTAGGCTGAGCTGATCTCTTGCACATTTTTCCATAAACTCCTAGAAGCCATCAAGCAATCCCCAGTTGTCATCTTTATCCAGCTCATCGTCAGCTTCTGCGAACATTTCTTCATCTGGGGCATTTGCTCGGAGCCTGCTGAGGGACTGCACAATACCAGCAATACCTCATCTGCTCGTTCTTCCTGAAGCTCAAGCTCATTTTGGTAAGAAAAAGGGCGGTAATTCCCTAAGTCAGTCTCTGCGAACAGCACCTCGCTAAGATTATTGTATTCCGTGATCATATATTTCATCCGGGGTTCACGGTCAATAGGAATTTGATTTGGCAGTCCCTTCCACGGTAGCCACAAGTGAGACAAGTCGGTGGCAGTGTATCCGTTCAGCGCCTTGGTGAACTCTCTCCCAAGAATGATTCCATAGGCATCAGGTATGTCTACCACTTGGATGTCCACAACCTGTTGTATTCGGGGGTCCGCAGCGATTTGCATGGGGATGCAGTTTATTTCACCCACGATATTAATCTCTGTTTTGTCGAGTTGGGTGACCTTTCTCTTTGAAGGCGTGGGGGTGATGCCAAGAGCCTTGTACACAGCTAAGGGCATAACATTGGTAGACGCGCCTAAATCGAGTAGGCAGTTGTGCAAATTCTTGCCAAAGACCCTAATAGTAGTCAGGAACGGGGGAGTTTCCAGTCTCCCTTGGAGGATACCGATGGGTGTGTCCATTTGAGCTATTTGGCCTTTGTTCCTGTCACTGCCTGTATCCTTGGTTTGTTTAAATTGTTGGTCCTTGGGAGGCTGTCTACCAGCCCTCTCTGGCTCCTTTTCAGTGTATCTGCCAGCCGACTGATTCATGGGCATATGATTCCTTCTTCCGGTGTTGTCCTGTATCTCTTGTTCTTTCCTGGGCTCCTCAAAGGTTACCCTCTTGACCGGGGTCTCTTGTGTCGTGCTAGATGAGGGAGTCCCATTTAGAACCCTGAAAAAGGCGTGCCTCATGGCAGGAACCTTAAGCATTTTGAAGGCCGACAAACTAATTTTGACCTTCTTGAACTCTTCCGCCACATATTCACCCATCTGCTCGATTTCAGAGCTAAAAGCTTGGCCTATGGGAGAACTAGGGGTTTGACTATTGGTTCGCCCAGGCGGATTTTGGGTTTGGCTCTGAGGCTGACCTTGCGGTTGGTTTTGGGATTGGTTCTTGCTGTGATATTGGGCGGGTATATGAGGGAGCCCTGGGTTATTGCTGGCATTTGGATCAGGCGGGGTGGCGAAGTTGTTTGGTGGAGTAGAAGTGGTGAAGGGTCCGCTGGCTTGTCTATTCCTAAGAAAATAGGGACTTGACCGTTGATGGAACATGTGGACCTCATCGACAAATGGCTCTTCTTCATCCACCGGACCGTTATCTACCGAATCAAAAAGCTAAGCTAGAGTTGATTTGTTGCTTACCTCTTGCGCTTTCTCATCCTCGATGGGGGTGGGCTCTACCTCGGGCTCGTTGCGGTCTCCTCACAGAAACGGTGCCTGATTGACCACCAAACATGAGGAATCGTAGGGCTCCGATGGGACGATGTCCCTGCAGTTGGCATTATCAACGGTGTTTTGTACTTCTACTTGGAAGATTTCTGCAGCTGTCTGGAACTCAGGGCAGTCCAGCTCAGAATGCCTGCTGGTTTTGTGAAGTCGGCACCATCCGGACAAAGCCGCCTCGGCCAGATATACACCGTTGGATGTTCGGTCATTGCCTGCTGGTTGATCGAATAGCGTGGGGATACCGCCGTTGTTGGGCCTGGTGTTCCATGTGCAGTTTTGTCTCTGAGAAGGTCTTCTTTCTGTGTTTTGATTGGAATTCTGCCCCCTCTCATAATTCTGCCCCGAGGAGGTGCATGCTTCCCGGTTATCTCTGTTGTCTCTATTGTCTCGAGACTTCCAACTGTCCCTATTAAGATTGGCCTGGAAGCTGCGTTGGGAGGCCTACAACTGATTATTCTGGTTCTTCAGATGTGTCATCTTTGTGGACATCTTCTTAATCATTTCGGTTAGCTCCTCTAGCTTGTCCTTCTCGGTTGCACCTCCAGGCGACGAGGCCGGATTTTGGAGAAACGCGGGTAGGGCCGTCGGCTGATTTTGATAAGCCAGAGAAAAATCTGGTCCTGATAAGTGCAACGGTGCCTGGGGCTGTTGGGAATATGCTTGCTGCTGTGGAGCTATTTGAGAATAGTTGTACTGCTGCTGGGGCTGCAAGTAAGATGTTGCGGGAGGCGCATAATTCAACGGCTGCCCCGGATGCGGCACCATAGACAATTGTGGCACCTGGTTCATGAGAGGAGTTTGGTGAGCAAACGCCTGATTGAGCCCCTGAATTTGCATTGGGTGGGCGACGGGCCCCAAAGAGGGCAGAGGGCCGGATATATTTTGTCCCAAATCCGCACTTGTAATGACAGCTTCCGCATAGGCGTTTAGTAAGGTGGCAGGCGGCGGGCGCATCCTTTTTACCAATGCCGCTGTGAGGTTATCCAGGGCTGCATAGTAGACCGGCAAAGCAGCCGCGTCATTATGGAGGTACGGATCCTAAAGCCTCATGTGAGCCCGATGGAAGCGATCATTGAAGGAGCCAATGGGTTCGTTGACCTCCCTTCTGATGGACATGAACTGCTGGTAAAGGTCAGCAGGGTTGACAAGAATCTTGTACTTCTGCAGGAAGGCATTCTTCATCAGGGTCCACGAGGTGATCGATCTCTGCGGCAGATTGATGTACCAGTAGAAGGCCTATTCTCCCAACGAATGCAGAAAGAGGCGACACGCCACGTCCTCGTGACCCACCTGTATTTTGGTAATCGTCGTTTCGAATATCTTGATATGCTCTTCGGCTGTTCTTTGCATATCACGTGGATGGAATTTTGAACAAAAACCCTCCGGATTCTTGGGCATATCATTGTAAACAGCAAAGTGTATCGGTGAAGGGTTATGCGCAAGCCAAGCCATGAGGGGAGGCGGAGGTGGCACTTGCTGTTGGAGAACAGGGATTTGGGGCTGTATTGGCAATACAACCACAATTTGAGGCTGCCCTTGAGCTATGGCTGCCTGGACTGTGCTTTGGGCTGAAAGGGCCGGGAGAGGAGCGAACCTCTGGCTGCCAGAAGGAAGATGTGCAAATGTTGTTTGAGACGGTTGGGTGGAAGATGAAGGCCAGCCAAGTGAAGGTGGAGGTGAAATGGAGGTGGATGAAAAAGAGGGAGAGACGAAGCTGCTTCCTTGTGTTCGTTTTGCCCTCGTGGGAGGCTGCAATTCTTCAAATTCTCCCTTGTTTGGTGCTGATCGTAGAATCCTTTGAAACCTTTCCGGGGAGAATGATTTGATCCGATCTAGCTTCGCTTTATTCTGTAACTTAGTGTTCCGATCGCTGCCCTCCCTCTAGCGCCAGTTCTGTTGATGGTGTTTTTATGCACTTCTCAACACAGGCAGTGCATAGATGCACTACCTCTCTTGAAAGACAATCTCCCACAATCGAATTGCAGAACACTATCCCAAGGTCTCTCGGGTGTCAGGTCATGACAATGCTAAGATACCTCAGTAGTTTGATGTGATTTGCTAGAATCACAAGGCGGCCTTACAGAAACACAAAGTATGGGCACAAAGCATGAAGTTGGATCTTCGAAAAAAGAGTTTTTAGCATGAAAGCGGTTATGTCTTGGCTGTAGGTTCAAACAGCAGTCTCAAACTCCATCTAATCGTTAGATTTGGCTTTATAAAGTGCAATGAACCTTGGTGTTGTTCAGTTTCTAAAGAAAATGAAAAAAGAGCGAAGGGGAAGGAAAGTTCCTAAACCTAAAGCTTGCTGCGAACAGTAATAATGGAGTCCCTGCAATGGACAATTCCTTCAAAACAATATCCCACTTAACCAGGGATTTCACAGTATCATGGGAATCGTGCAATCTTCTAAGGGCTGCAGATTTTTATCCTTCATCCACCACATACATGCATGAACTAAAGATAAATGTTTGAGGCAGCTTAAATCAGGTCCAGGCTAACTTTGCAAAGCTATCTACCTTCAGCAAACAGCAAAAAGTATGGACTAAGGGATCATCAACAAAGCAGAAATTTTCATGAACAGCCAACAGCATTCCTAAAATTATCCAAATAACATGAACAGCTAACTAAACAGCAAAGAGATCTAAGCTAACATCTAATATTGGAGAAGTGAATCAATAGACATGAGAAAAAATAAGGAAATGCACCAAGTCACTGCTATTTCTCATAAATTTCAGCAGCATGCCTTTACAACAACTCAACTCTCACTTTTGCAAATGAGGGGAGTGCTCTATTTATAGATTCCAAAAAACCAAATGAATGGCCAAGATTCATTTCCATTATTAATAAGCCCACGATTCATTAGAAATTAGGGTTTCACCTACCCCCGAATAGATTTACACTTTAAAAACATCTTTTATCTTTTCCTATTTTGTCATCTAGTGG
>VDFB02223956.1:0-15333 GCA_007258455.2 Sequoia sempervirens
AAGAGATTTTCGAAAGTTGAGAGAGAGATAGAAGGTTTCCTCTTCTTCAATTTTTCTCATTCAGATCCGAAGGAAGGTTGCCATTTGAAGAATGAGTTGAAATGAATTTCATAATTAAATAAATTTATTTATTTAATTATATGTGGGGATGAAATTAGAAGTTAGCATAATTAAATAAGTAATATTTAATTATGTGTGAGAGATGATTTTAGAAGGTAATTAAATATTTAACATAATTAATTATTTGTGGAGTGAGAAATGGTATTAAATTAAATATTTAATATTTAATTTAACTATGAGATGAAAGGGGGTGTTCAGAGAATATTCCACTATTTGAATTTTAAATATTCAAATTTAGAATAAAATGATAATTAATATAAATAAATTATAAAATTTATTTAATTTAATTAAGAGGAATATGGAATATGGTAATAATTAAATAAATTTATTTATTTAATTAAGATAAAAGAATTATAAAAGTGAACAATATAAATAAATAATTAAATTTATTTATATGTAGTTGAATTACAGATTTAACTAAATAACTTGTATTTAATTAATTACCAAACTTATTATAATGTGACCATTTTTAGGTGCATACATTTTGCCCCTCTTTGAGATGATGTTCGAGATGATGAGATTTGTATCGAGTAACATCATTTCAAAGAAGTTAAGGTATGGATAGAGGAGAATGGATAATGATAGAAAGATAGGATGATGGAATGATGATGCCCCCTCGAGAGGATAGGCGGGTTGAACAAACACGAGTAGGCTCTCGAAATGAAATGATAAAGGGAGGGATAAGACGAATGATGTAAGATAGGAAGTGGATGAAGGAGGTGAAAGATACGTTATGCTGCAATGAAGGTGAGCAACCATGATGTTTGATATAGCACTAGACGTTATGCACCAAGATATAAGGACCAAGGTGACGATGTGTCTCATGCCCCAGCGTAATACAACCTTGTCTAGACGTATGAGGAGGGAGACTTAGAGCATTAAAGTCCTAATGCACAAAAGGTATTATGTGACCTTAGATGCAAAGGATAATGCAAAAAGATATTCCAACAACACACAAGATATGAATATTAGCTGGAATGATATGGATTTGATACAAATGCAAGATAAAATGATAACACACACAGGCAAGCAAGCAAGCATGCACAAATGATACAAAAACAAACAAGGAATTGCCCCTGTCAAGCTATAAACTGTTGATTGATTGATTGATGATGATGATGATAGTGTTGTCATTGCGGGGAGAGACATGTCCCTAGATCAACACAAGGATGATGATAATTGATTGATTGATTGATTGATTTGGTTTACAACAAGATTAGGATCAAGACCAAAGGATGTGATTGGATAATTTGACAAGATTGATTGACTTGATTGGTATGGATTAAGGATTGACTTGCATTTGGATTATTGCTTGGATTGATTCAATTGATTTGATTGGATGAAATGGTTTTGATGAAGTTGATTGATTTGGTTGAATGGTTGAATGACCGGATTGATTTAAATTGAGATGATGGATTGAGTAGATGAAAATTGGAAGAATTAATTGGATGGATTAATTTTATTGCTTGGATTTTTGTTGGATATTTGATTTTTTTGATTTTTTTGGGGATATTTTGATTTTTTTTTTTTGTTTTGAAATGTTTTGATTTTTTTTGATTTTGAGATGTTTTGATTTTTTTTTTTTTTTTTTGGACTTTGAAATGTTTTTTTTGGATTTTTGAAATGTTTTGATGTTTTTTTTTGGACTTTTGGAATGTTTTGATATTTTTTTGGACTTTTGGAATGTTTTGATGTGTCAAAGGATGAAAATTTGAGTAGCCTTTGTGCTAGATACCAATGACAAGGGGAAAACCAAGTCTAGGTGCAAGGGTGGGTGATGGGATAAGGGATAAAATGCTCATGATAGATGGATGGATGGTATGGATGTATGCATCATAAGAGAGCAAGGATGTGATCTCCAAAGACTATGTCGCATAGGAATAACATGGTATAATGATATGATTGGTTTAGATAGGATGAGGTATGTCAAGAGATACCCAAAACATGTTTCAAAATCTGCCCCTATATCTTCATCAAGATCCAAAGAAGAAAGGTGGATGAATGGACTCAATATGATAAGTATGTATGATGGCTAAAGATGGCAGGTAAGATGGAAATGATATGATATGAAAATGATAGGTTGGAAAGATAAGACATTGTGCCCCCAAGTGTAAGTGACATAGAAGATCAACCTACACATGATGCCTATTTGCTAGGTTTTCATCATGGTACTTATCCAGGGTGCCTGTTTACCAGGTTTTCACCGTTGGACGAAGAGATTTATCTTTACTTTATTTATTTTTTTTTGACTTTTTTGACTTTTTGACTTTTTGACTTTTGGATAGGAGGGACCCAAGTGTCTAGTTGCATGAAAGGTGATAGTCCCACTAGATATGGATGCCATTGCATGGACCATGTCAAATGTCATTATGCTCATAGATGTTGGTAAGGGATGACATAAAGGGAAATATAGTAGGTAGATAATGGATTATGATGTGGATTATGTAGGGAAGATGATAGGGTTTATATGGGACTTATGGAAAAGATGAATGGGGAGGCTTAGCCAAAAGCATGGACCATAGGAAGATGGTGGGGGAGATATGTAGGATAATGAGTGAAGGATGAGGAGATGGAGGTATGTGGAATTGTTGGGAAATGGAAGGGAACCATGACCAATGGTTGCACACATTGTGATAAACGTTGAAGCTTTTGATGTGGATGGGGTGTAGGAAGCAATGGAGATGTTTGCTTAGGAGTTGGTGGATGAAGTGTTTTAGGTACCCACATAGACTTAGTATTTTTATGACTTTTATTTTGCTTGTGGGTTTTAGGAATTTGAGACTCTTGAATAGAGTGGGAATGTGGGGTGAAAGTAGATAGTTCGGATTTTTGTGATGTAGATGCCTCATTTGACTTGCTTTCATTTTTCTTAGGTACCCAAACCATTTTGTTTTTAGACTTTTCTTTTGGAGGTATGGGCATATATAACTTTTTTGGCTTTGACTTTGTGCAATTGTATGCTAAGGCATTAAGACCTTTAGAACTTTTGACTTTATGTGTAGAGGCATCCCCATTTTTATTTCGGAATCCCTTGGGTTTGGTGGAATGAGTGGAAGCTTTATGTTTAGACAATGTGTGCATTGATTGGTCATGATTAGGATTTTTAGATGATTTATGGATGGAGGAATAAGGGGATTGGATAATGGGGATATTAGGTGTTGGGAGAAGTGGAGGTAGATTAGATGGAGGGATATTAGGAGTTGGAAGCAATGGTGGCAAATTCGATGGAGGGATATTAGGAGTTGGGAGCAATGGTGGCAAAGTTGATGGTGGAAGGTGTATGGTCACATGCTTTTGACATTTGTAGGATGATGGAGGTGGAATGGCAACATATGTTTTGGGTGTATGATAGGGATTATGATGGAAAGTGGACTTAGGATGCATGGAGGAAGTACCAACATCTTTAGGTTGTTGTCCTTGGGGTGTATGTCCAAGGCCATAAGAGCGTGGAGGGACTTTGACATGGATGGGATCCAAAATATCTTGTTCATGAAGGTCTAGACCTTTACCTTGGTGGTTCATGTTTTGGAGTGTGCAATGGACAATGGGACTAGGTATAGGTGGAACACTAGACACGAGTTCCTTATTGGATGGAGAAAATGACGCAAGGGAAGATAATGGTTTTTGTTGTTCTAAGGAAGAACATTCATGAATGAGGGTGGAAAGACCAATAGGATATGATGGAGGACTTGCAATGGGGTCGATAGTGGGTGATGGAGGATCATTAGGATCTTGATTAGCATTGTGTTCACATAGATCCAAGATATTTGTTTGATCTTCTATGTGTGCTTGGGAGGCATATGTCTCATCAAGGGAAGTGGATTTTTGTGTATCATGGATGGATGAGGTGGAAAGCTCTTGACCATGGAATGCATAAAGTTGGCTAAGAGGATCATCATGGTCTTCTTGATCATAAAAGGGGTCTTCATAAAAAATGGAATCATTGGGAGGGTGTTGATCTTTATGTGGATGAGGGGGTAATGTTTCCTCATGTTTAGGATTGTTTTCTTGACATACCTCATCACTTATTTGAATGGAGGTGGAAGGGGATTTCTCATGGAGAGACTTGTCATGTTTTTGATGGTCAACAACATAGAAGCATGATAGAGGGTGACTTGGACTTATGAAGGGAGACTCTTGAATTGGCTTAAGGGGTTGTGGATGACATGGTTGGCTTGAAGGACTTGGCATGATGTTTGATGACTCTTTTGTATGTTCAAGAATATGAGTTGGATGACATGGCGATGTTTGATTCCTTGCTAGTAGCCTTTGGGTCACATCCTTTGTAGGTGCACGGGTGGAAGGTGTTGGCTTAGGGTTTTGGTTTTGATTGGATGATGGTATGATAAAGTTATAGGGCGCATGTGCTAGATTGGTATTCCCCTTGTCAATGGTTGCATTAGAACATGATGAAGTTTGACCATGTTGCAAGGTAGAACTTAAAGTCACATGTGTTTGTTGTGATGTGGCTTGATATGTTGATGTGGCATTGACATATGAAGAAGTGGATGGATTAGATTGGTATGAGGTGGAAGGAGAAGCCCCTCGAAGTCTGATTTTATGTTTTGGTTTTGTTTCATGATTTGAACTAGAGAAAGAGACTCCTTGAATTATGACTTCAAGCTTAGGTTTAGGATTGGGCTTGTTTATGATTATGACCATTTTGACAAGTGGTGACTAGGACTAGGTTGGTGATGGTGATGATGTGGAATGATTAGATTGGATGACTTGATTGATTAGGATGAAAGTGATTGGATATGAATGTGTTGGAAGAACGTGTAGAGTGACTTGTCTTTATGTGTTTGGTGTTTAGCTTGATTTGGCAATGTTTAAATGAATGATCACACATGCACACACATGAATCACACACGCAAGACACATAAGCAAGTTTTGAATTTGAAATTGTGAATGTGATTATTAAGCACACACTTGAAGAAGACACATCAACAAGTCCTAGAACTAGTCAAGTGGGTATGGCCAATTAGGTTTCAAACTAGTCTGCACAAGGTTGACTAAGGATGATTTGAAAGCAAAATCCTGCCACCCAGCTAGGAGAAAGGGGTAACCGACCCTTCACCTTCACTTCCCAAAGGTATAAAGTTCTTTGGGGCTTAGCCAAGAGTGACAAGATTTTAACTCCCAAACAAGCGTGTCTTTTGATTCACACTTCGATTGAGGTCGTCCCCAGGGGTGATGAAATCCCCTAGCAGGCCTCCTATGAAGGGTTTGACAAAAGTAAACCAAGTGAGTTGTTTGTGATCACACATGCACTTGATTCACACTTGCAGTTGTTAATTAACCCTTATAAAGGAAATGTGTGTAAGAAAACAATTAAAGCACTCATTCTTTTTAACCCCAAATCAAGATGTTTGATTGAAGACAAAATTCGTTTTAAACCCAATTTCTGAAGTGTGATTGAAGACAAAATTCGTTTTAAGCCAATTTCAATTATGTGATCAAACAAGATTGATTTTATGCCCCAAATTGAAATGTGTGACAAACAAGATTAAGAGATTAAAAATAGAATGTGTGCACCTGATTATTCGCTTTCCAAATTGTTTTTTTTTTTATTGATCCCAATGCTTTTTCAGCTCCGTATGATTCACCAACAAGTTGCCAAGACAAAAGAAACAAATTAAAAATCTGCTAGAACAAAAGTCCTATGTGCTGAAGAATATATGCAAATTTGATAACTTTAATTCTGTAAAAGTTGATAAACACCCGCACCATTGGATAGCTTATGAAATTCTACCCCATATAAAAAAAAAAGCACCGAAAAAGACCAAAAAATGACCAAGATACGGCCATTTTAAGATTTACTAAAAAAAATGCTGAAACAGTGATATATGCGCTAAAACAGTGTCAGATGCGTTTAAAACAGTGTTAACTCTGTCAAATTTGATAAACACCTACACCATTGGATAGCTTATGAAATTCTACCCCATTTATAAAAAAAAAGCACTGAAAAAGACCAAAAAATGACCAAGATACGGCCATTTTAAGATTGACTAAAAAAAATGCTGAAACAGTGATATATGCGCTAAAATAGTGCCAGATGCGCTAAAAGAAGTCCTAGATGCACTAAAAAAAAAAAAACTTTTTTTTTTTAATGGAATGGTATATGCGCCATTCTGTTCCATATATGCGCCGAAACAGTCCCTGGATGCGCTGCAAAAACCCTCAGATGCGCTACAGAAACTCTTAGATGCGCTAAAACAAAAAAAATTGCCGAAAATCTGAATTCCAGAACGCGAAATCTTGTCAAAAAACCTGCAGATAAATGTTAAAAACGGGGCAAGGTCCCACGGTGGGCGCCAAAATGTAGATAGGACTAATCAATGAAAGGTTTAAATGCATTGAAGACAATAAACAAATTAAATCCTATCAAGCACCATGAAGTACAAACTAGAATGAAAATAAAAATAATAAACAAAGAACGTGCAAACTGATTTTCAAACTAGTGTTGATTGATCTCCATGGCTCTTCTCCACCTGCACAAGGATGCAAGATTTTGAAGGTTGATTGTTGGAGGAATGTTGGTTGCTCAATTCTGCAGCATAACAACCTGATGAAGATGATAGATGGCGATTGAAGATTGATTTTGATAGAGTGAAGATGCTAGAAGAAGATTTGATCCAAATGGCTTGTGAAAGGTTTGATTTATAGATTTTCGATGGCAAAAGCTTAGTTGGCAAAGATCAACGGTTGAGATTCAGTCTGGTAAGATGAACGGTAAGAGATTTTCGAAAGTTGAGAGAGAGATAGAAGGTTTCCTCTTCAATTTTTCTCATTCAGATTCGAAGGAAGGTTGCCATTTGAAGAATGAGTTGAAATGAATTTCATAATTAAATAAATTAATTTATTTAATTATATGTGGGGATGAAATTAGAAGTTCGCATAATTAAATAAGTAATATTTAATTATGTGTGAGAGATGATTTTAGAAGGTAATTAAATATTTAAAATATTTAATTATTTGTGGAGTGAGAAATGGTATTAAATTAAATATTTAATATTTAATTTAACTATGAGATGAAGAGAGTGTTCGAAGGAATATTCCCTTATTTGAATTCAAATATTCAAATTTAGAATAATATGATAATTAATATAAATAAATTGTAAAATTTATTTAATTTAATTAAGAGGAATATGGAATATGGTAATAATTAAATAAATTTATTTATTTAATTAAGATAGAAGAATTATAAAAGTGAACAATATAAATAAATAATTAAATTTATTTATATGTAGATTGAATTACAGATTTAACTAAATAACTTGTATTTAATTAATTACCAGACTTATTATAATGTGACCATTTTTAGGTGCATACAGCTTCCATGGTAATTAGTTTTACAAACATGACAAAACCATTTCCTGCTGCCCCCTGAATTTTTCTTCTTGTTGGTGGTCACATCTGTGGCAAACTGGCGCAATGGTTTCTACTTGTTGAAAGGGCCTTTTGCAAACCTTTGAAGAGTGGGTATAGAGCATGCAAAATGGTCTGAAGAAGCATGGGTTGGAATTTTAGAGGTAGAAGAAGGGTTTACTGACATTTCTGTAGCTTCATTTTCACCGTCAGTTGTCTTAGTCTCGTGGTCACTGCCACTATTGCTATTGCTGCTCATTTTGGATGCTTTTTTTTTGTTGAAAGCCTGAAAATTTGTAAAAATAAATATTAAAATAATAAATTATTAAAGTTTAAAAGTTTAAAACCTTGCATTCTCTGAGCATAAAATTAGAAAAGCCCTATGGCTACTTTTTAATTTTATGCTCAGAATGATAGAGTCCCTTGCATTCTCTGTTATTTTGAGCATAAAATTAAAAAGTAGCCATAGGGATTTTTTAATTTTATACTCGGAATAAAATAAGGGTTTAAAACTTTAAAACTTTAAAAATTTCATTTAAAAATAAAAATAAAAAAGAGATTAAAAACTTACAAATTAAAAATTGAAAAAACAAAACAAAATAATTATTTTTTAAACTCAAACTACCTGTTGCAGCTGCAAATGGAGCTGGAGATGGGTTCCGCTCTCAGTATGAGATTGCAAAATACAATATTTAAGTTTCAAATGGCCGTCGCCTCCTTTCTTAGTCGCGTGGATGAGATGAAGGCTCACGTGGAAGGAAGGTTGAGGGTTTCCAATGGTCGCCGACTCCCTCAGACTCTTTACGTGCCTCAGAAAGCTTCGTCCGTCGCTAAATTTGAGGGTTTAAACTTCCGTTGCTGGTTGTAATGTCCGCAAAAACTCATAAAAGTAAAAATGCGATTTCCATTGAACTTTGAATATTTGGTGGTTTCTAGACTCTAACCCAAAGTAATAAAATATTTACATTTGGTGGGCCCTGCGCACAGGAAATGAAGCTTAAAATTTTTTTTTTATGATCTTTTATAATCTTTTTTTACGTTTTTTAACTTAAGCCTACAGGGGACGGCTAGGCGTCCCCAATCCGTACTGGGGATGGGGGACCGTTCCCAATATGTATGAAACGTTTCCTAGCGTTTCCGAATGTTTTTCAATTTTTCGGGGACAGCAGGGGGACGCCCCCTTTGCGTCCCCTCGTCCCCGGGATGGTAGGGGATGGGGACAGTGGGTTTTGGAGTAGGGGACGCATCCTTGTGTAACCCTGGTAAAATATGATGGAAATCACTGCACATGATCCCATAGCAGCAAAAATATTTTGGGAAAAAAAACAGCAAGCCAAAAGTATAATTTTTTAAAATAGATTGGGATTTAAATGAGAAAGAATGGGGAAAATAGTGGATTTAAAAAAAAAGTAAAAACAGTAGAAAAAGGGAGAAAAACTTGTTTTTGAAATTTAAAGGCACTACAACAACATAAAGATATGGAGTGGAAATAAAATTGAGAGTTTAGCCCATCAATTGTGGAATACAGATTTTTGTTATTCATGTTCTTATCATTGATTACATTGCATTGCATAATGCATACTTCATAGTGCATAAATAATAACTAAATGTTATTAGTTTTCTACATTTCAATTACAATCCGCTTTCTACAATGTCAACCTACAAACTAAGTACAAAGTTCCAACAAAACTATACACAGCCAATGGTTCTTGCTACTAGGAAGGAGTTACTCTAGAGAGTTGTAGGTCTTGATATGAAGCTCTTGGATTAGAGCCTCTTCTATGCAATTCAATCACATCACTATAGTTGCACTCCTTAAGGAGACCATAATCATCATCATCAGGGACATCAAGATTTGCAATCGACTTAGAATTCAAATTAATCTCGTCAAGGTCAATTGGTTGGTCATCCTCAACAGTACTTGATTTTGTGCACATAGAAACTATTCTTGGCAATTGAAAGTGAAAAAAAATTGTGATTACAATTATAAGCACGATTACTAATATTTTAAAAATTTAACCTTGAGCATTCTTTAGCTTCAAGTGGAGGTTGCAGTGAATGAACACGAGGTCATTCATTTGTTGTTGTGTTAGACAATTGCATTGTTTGGCATATATTATTAGATTAATTGTCATTGATGTCAAAAGTTCTTGCAAGTCCAAGAATGTCATTGCTAACAAAGAAGATAATTGCTGTTCAAGAAAGAAATCGTTGGTGAAAATATGAAGGCCAAAGGCCACCAATCGCTATAATTAAGTACTTAATTCAGTTGGTCGACCCATATTCTCTACGCAGCATTTGATAATTTCTTTATGAAGAATATAAATGCTGACCGACCTTAATATAAGAGGCTGGCCTCCTTGTGTTTAGTGCTCAATTTGGAGGTTTTAAAATGCAAATAAATATATTAGTATAGTGGCCAACCTCCTTATGAAACTGACCCACTTTGGGGATTCAATTTTAAAATTGCAAAATAATATTTTTTAAATAGGGGCCGACCACTCAAGTGGTGCTCCCAAGGTTATGATGAAAGGGTGTGCATATTAATTAAGAGTTGCCTCTCTTTCAAAAGAAATACACTTTCATGAAGTCGCCCCCCTTTGCATGGTATAAAAGAAGATTGATTGGAGTTTTTGAAAGACAAGCAATTAACAACTATCATAGCAGATTATTGGAGCAGATTGATGAAGTCTTTTAGAGTAGACTCATGAAGCATATTGGAGCAGATTTATGAAGACTATTTGAGCAGATTTAAAAAGCATATTTGAAGAGATTTATGAAGCATGTTTTAGAGGAATTATAGCAGATCTAAAGAGCAGATTATGACAGATTTTTGAGAAGATCCTTGAGAGGACTTATAGCAGATCAAAAGAGCGAATTATAGCAAATTTGTGAGCAGATTTATAGTAGAAGAATTATTGTAGAGGTTGGTGCCTCTCATTATAAGAGATTGGTGTCTCTTGTTGGGTTGGTGCTCAATTGCAGGGATTGGTGTCTCCAGTGGATTGGTTCCTACAAAGATAAGCAAAGATTGGTGTCTCTAGTAGGTTGGTGCCTACTAAAATTGTAAGAGAATCAATAAAGCAATATTTTGCCATGGTTTCTCTTGAAAGGGTTTCCAAGTAAATCTTGTGTTCTTGATTGTTGGTGTTGTGTGATTGATTTCATTGTGGTTATTTAAACCAAAAAGTTAAAAGACTATTTGTAGTGCCCCTTCTGTTTTCATCTTGTTAATGTGAGATTGGTGTTTTAGCTTCACTGTTTCCTTGTGATTGTTATGGTGAATATTTCATGGCTCTAATTGGTGTGTATGAACCATTGCATGTTCGAGATGAGATTCCTCGACATGTCGGTTGTTGGAGTATTGCATATTTACATGTTTGGTTATCATTATGCTTCAATTCATTGAAATGCATTATTATGTCGTGATTAAATGGGATCCTGATTATTAATGTTCAGAAGGAATGATTTATTTAATTATTTATATGATGGATGTATAGATGTCATTTTATCCTTATGCTATTGGGCTCCGTTGGGATGATTATGTTGTGCTTCAGCTATATATACATTGAGTAGGTACCCTTGATGTGTGTTCAATGGTTATAGGTATAGGGTTATTCCTCCACTTGGCTACACAAGTTTGAGTTATTCCCCAAGAGTGGTTAATTTGGAGATGTCACATTGGGTCCCTTAATATCGATTCCCTGGTCGTACTAGAATCAAGCATGGTATGTGTTATAATTGACCCTATGTGAATCCGGATCTGAGATGAAAGTTATTCTGGAATCCCCGTGTTGTGAGCAACCCATAAATGCCTAATTTAATTCATGGTTTAAATTTCATTTTTTCCTGTAAATGAAATATTAAGAATTTAAATGATTTTGATATTTATTATTAAAATATTCTTTGTGCTTCGGGAAAAGGGAAAATAGAATGAAAGAAGAAATGAAATTAATCCATTCTTTAACTTAATTTTGAAAACTTAGTGGGTTGGGAATTGCGAGTTATGTTTGATTTGATTATCCTGATTAAATTTTGAATTTCGTAAATTTAAATGAGACTAGGCTTATATGGATTTAATGGTAAAATCATATATTAAAATGATGTTTTTTAATGGATTTAAATGATCAAATTAGTTTTGGGAGAAATTGAGGGAGTTTTAAATTTGTTGTACCCAAAATAAATTTTTGGCATTCTGCTTAATTTGAGCTAAATCATGTAAAAATGGCGTCAAAAAGCTGTTTTAGGTCAAACCAAACATAAGGTCTTTGTGGGTTTCTGTCAAGGAACATATGTGCAAAATTCTGAAAATCTGAAAATTAGGGTTTCAAACCCCTATTTTGAGGGAAATCCCTGTAAATAGGACTTTCCCGGAAATGATTGAAAATGATTTTGATAGGACTAATCGACTTCATGATCACACTGGTCAAGTTAGAATTATCAAAAGACGTGTTTTACTCTAGTGGGTTTATTTCTATTTTTCAGGAACAACGTTAGGAGCTTTGCAGCTATTAATGGCAGATTGGCCAGTACCAGGTGATGAAAGCTAAGCTTCAAAAGCTTCAATGATGCAACCATGGTGGAAAAGGATAA
The DNA here is from genome assembly GCA_007258455.2 of Sequoia sempervirens. NCBI lineage: Eukaryota > Viridiplantae > Streptophyta > Pinopsida > Cupressales > Cupressaceae > Sequoia > Sequoia sempervirens. Next base: position 12,082 of record VDFB02223956.1, read on the forward strand.
AAAAGATGCTGTTTGATGAAGGAGATTCTGGAAACTGAAAAAGGCCAAAATTTGGCTAACTCTGGAAAACCACGCCTTGCTACCAAGGGAGAGATGCAGTCAAAGGAGTCAAAAGGCACCCCTGCTGAAGAAAGGCGCTCTTGAATGAGATGATGCAGATGTTAGTTTTTGAAGAAGCTTGTCTTCGTGAGATCTCTTCAGCTCCAGCCTAGCTTTGCAGTGAACTTGTTAGCCAACCTACGAGACAAATCAAACAATATCTACGGTTGACCGTCAGAGCATACAAGATAAAAGGTGAATCAGTAAGCTTCGAGGAAAAAGCACCCTTAGATTCAAGGCACTTGATGAAGTTATCAACAACTGCTTTATACAAGGCACTTGTTTAACTCCCTCTCAACTTCATGATCAATCCGACAACACGTTCATAGGACTTGCCAAACAGTCAAGGGCTGAGATCAAGCAAAAAACGCCAAAGGAGAGACTGAATGAAGAGCATGAGAAAATGGCTAAGTACCTAGGGAAAAGCGCCCATGCTAAAGAAAGGTGCCCAGTCTTTTGGGCATCCAGATGTAGTCTGTTCGTCCAATGACCTCCAAGATGACCTCCTCCACTTCGATCGATCTCAACAACGAAACCATCGGCGAAGGCAACTGACAACTCAATCAACTGATGACGGATATCAAACTAAGGCAGTTCACATCACAAATATAATTAGTCAACAAGTCAAAAGCGCCCCTGCTGGCCAGGGGCACCCTTGGACTTGGTGGACTTAAATTGACCTTCAAAAGCTGAAATACTAGTCACCCTTTCCACGATTGAATTGGTCATCCCGCGAATCGTCATGCAAAGTCATCAGACTCATCAGACGACGGTGATGTTAGATCGAAGTACGGAGGGTCTGGAATGATGAAAACGAAGAACAATCATGAAAATTGACTAAGTCTGAGCTAAAAGTGCCCCTACTGGAGAAAGGCGCCCTTTAATTTGGAGCCTTGTTGGCGTTTAAATTAGCACCTCTGGAGTGCTGATTGTAAACGTTCAGCTATTTCAAATGTTTTGCAACACTTCTTCGTTATTTAAAGAGGAGAAGTCCCTCTCTGCTGGGAGCAATGCGTAGGGAAGGGAAATGTTTAACTAGAGTTCCTATCTTTTTATGCTTATTGTGGGACCCACAAGGTGCACTGGCACAATCCACATTTAGTGGAGATGTAAGATCCACAAATCATGGAAGTCAATTAGACATCCTTAATTAGTGGGATCTGACAATGCATGATTTAAGGAAAGTGGAGTTTAAACTTGGAAAGAAGCATCAAGTTAACTCCAACTACATTTAATAGCATCTTGAGTTGACTTGGAAAGAAGCATCAAGTCAAACTCAAGTCTCATGAATGCCACTTGGAGGGTGTATGGCGTCCTTCTTTGGTGCACTTATAGTTCGCCATTTCTGGTCAACAGCTCCTTGATCTATGTGTTGACTTCTTCCGTCTCCGGATATTCAATGCTTTGATGATACGACATCTCTTCTTGCGCAAGCTATTGCTCTTGGTAACTTTGGCGGCTTCGTGCTTGGAATGATCTCTTCGCAGCTGGCAAGTCAAGGTGCTTACTACCACGCGGGAGATGGTAATATTGGTCTTTTTGCTGCAAGATCAGTCTTTCTTACTTCTTCGTCCACAGTAACTGCTGCAGGTCTCCACTGAGCGGGAGACGTATTCTTTTCAAAGATAAAGATCTGCAGACTGTTGGTGATGTCCGTTTGCTCTCCAGCAATGTGTGTAAGATCTGGTTGGAGAGTCGCTGGTGCAAGGTCTAGTTGTTCAATTGGAGTCCAAGGACGCCAAATTGTCATTCTGCGAAGAAGAACTCGCCTGTTGACTGTAAACACGGACGTGTTCAGACAACTTCTGAAAAACCCTTGAAAATAGCGCCCTGCCGAGAAGTATTTTTCCGGAAAAAATCTGGCACATGGGTTTTGTTCGTGCTTCAATGCTGAACAAACCCAATTCCTCAGAATTTGGATTCTGAAACTTTTTCGGAAAAACCCCCAAAAATAGGGGCAGCAAGTATGTTGATTTTCGGAAATTTGACGAGATGGGTTTCTCTGGAAAAATACGCTGGATCTACCCAGTTGATCTGATCTGATGTAGCCTGCCACCTTTTTGAAATGTGCAAGAAAACCTAAGACAAGAAGAGAGGAAGTAGACAGAAGATGGATTGGAAGTTTTTATCTGACTCTCTGAGAAAATCCGTCTTTGAATCCAACCTCAGATTAGCAATCTTCTTCTGCTTCAGATCTGCAAGAAATATCGAAGAAGAGATGAAAACCTTGGCCAGATCTGTAAATGGCGTCCTTGAGAGCTTATGGCTGTTCTTGATCATCAATCCTGCAATGAAATAATGAAATGGGACGCCTTCACCTTGAATATGTATGTTCAAGCTTCAGATCCACAAATTTGGGGACCTAACACAAGCTCAAAAGGTGATTTGGGCTTGATCTAAAGTTGAAAAGGTGATTACCACTGATCGTGGAGCGTTTTAGCCAACTTTAACTCAGAAAGTTCTTGACTTAGTCAACAAATTGACCTTTGACTTCCTTTAGACGTCCCTTTTGGTTTCTTGCAAGTTTTTTACTATTTTCTCTCTTGAACAACCTCAGTTTGATCCTGAATCTGGCTTGATCTGTTGATCCTGAGATGATGCTGACACATTCACTGCTGAGCTGGATTTGACCTGAAGAGGAGTGCCTGGGAGGCATGATGGTAAAAAGCTGAGTTTAAGGCTTCAAAAGAAAGGGCGCCTTTTCCAAGAAAGGGCGCCTTTTCCAAGAAAAGGCTCTTTTGCTAATGCCTTGGTGAATTTTCAAACTTTGTTCTTCAGCCTTTTGAAATGACTTCTCGTGCTTTGATCTGGATTTTTGATTGATCGGAGAGTCAAATGATTTCGCTTGATATCTCATCAGGTACCCAGCTCTGTTCTGCCAAAGATGACTGACTTCAGAAAACTTGGATTTCATTTTAGGGCTCCTTTATTCAAGGGCGCCCCTCATTGAAAAGAGCTCTTTTGTCTTTCAGCATGGTTATCTTTGTCTGAAAAGTTGCCTACTTTGATCTCGATTATCCGTTGACTACACTGTCAGATGTTTACGCTTTCAGTTGCGTTTCCGAGATCTACTTGGGCTGAGAAAGTTATCCTGGGAAGCCTTTTGTCGTTTATCAGCATCTGGAGGTCCAAAAAAAAGGGAGCCTTTCTTTT
>VDFB02223957.1:9102-19274 GCA_007258455.2 Sequoia sempervirens
TGGGAAATGGAAAGTTGTCTTGATAAAGTCGAAAAACAAGATTTATAGGAAAAAATAAAAGTCACCTTTCATTGCATTATCTTTAGATGAAGTTACTACAGTAGATAATACTTCTTGGGTATGTATGCATGTATATACTATACACAAAAATGTTTTCCAACCTCATCTACTTTGCATTCATAAAATGAAGGAGAGTTCAACATCACGAAATCTATTTGAACTAGTTAAGAATTATTTGAATGAAATTGGAGGTATGGGTGACTTTACAATTGCCAAAAATTTGTGTGTGTAGGAGCTGATGGAGCTTCAATAATGCAAGGTCATAGGAATAGTCTTTCATAAATTTACAAACTACTTGTTCACCATACATGATTGTCATTCACTGCATGGCCCACAAATTGAATTTAGCATTTAAAATTGTAAGCAAGTTTCCTTCAATATCAAAAGTTGAAAATCTAGTCCATGAGCTCTACTCATACTTCTACTGAAGTCCCAAACAGTTTGTTGAAGAATTTCAAAATTTTGTTGAGGGAATAACAATATGAAACAAGCTTCTTAAGGATGTTGATATCAAAGGATCTCCTTGCATGGACCAACGTAGTATATTTTTCAAAATATCAATCCTTGATTGGAGTAATATACGAACATCACCACACAATAGACAAAGCTCTTGACCTCTTCATAGTTTAAGTGATGTAGATACACTCTTAACTTTATCTAGTATTCTCCCCATACCAGACGAAATAAACAATCTTGTGAAAAAAACCCACAAAGCTACTTCTACAAAGAAACTACACAACTACAAAAAGAGAGTTTTTAGTCGTTGCACATGCCCTCAACAAATTTCTACATTGAATAGGCTACAAAGTCACTATTTGTACAAACCATTAAGCTATCAAATATTTAATGAAAAAATCTATTGTGAGTGGATAAATAATTAGATGGTTATTGCTCCTCCAAGAATTCAACATAATCATTATATAAACTTGTAAAATACAATATTGTAGCGGACTTTTTATCTAGAATATAACATGAACAAGAGGGAGTCAAAAAAGTCTTTCAAGGTGCAAATTTAGAAGATCAATTATTTTCTATAATGGGACATACCCTACCACTAATGTAGCTAATTATTTGGCCACCATAGAATTTCCCCCAGAATTTTCTACAAAACAAAGGAAGAGAGTAGTCAAGGAGAGTAAATTTTAAATGGCTTAATGGTTTCTTGTTTAAATGTTGTTCTGACATGAAATTATATGTAGATATGTAAGAGCATATGAGACTTACAACATCACGAGAGCTTGTCATTATGATCCTTCTAGGGGACACTACTTAGCAAAAAGGACTTCCCACAAAATCATAGGTGTTGGATACTAGCGGCCTTCAATACATAAATATATTAAGAGATATGCCTGATGATGTGATGAATGCTAAAGAATGGGGAGACCAACACCATTAGGTGAAATAGACCTACAACCTCAAGTGATCCTAGAACCATTTGAAAAATGGGGATTATATTTTATAGGCCATATTGATCCACCATCCCAACAAAAGGAATACATACTGGTGTGTACAAAATACCTCACTAAATGGGTAAAATTTCAAGCATTCAAAATAGAAAGGGAAGGGCAAGTGGCATATTTTCTTTATAACATGATATTCTTAAAATTTAGAGCACCTAGATCCATTGTGATAGACCAAGGCCCCAAATTTATGTCAAAAATTATTTTCTATTTCACCAACCATTTCCAAGTAAGTCATAAAAATCAACACCATATCACCCTCAAGAAAATGGTCAAGTGGAAGTGACCATTCAAGAATTAGAAATCATTCTTATCTAAATGTAAGTAAAGGTCAAGTTGAATGAATATTGCATGAACTACATGAGCTACAATTGGACGCCATACAACAAATGTAATTGATTTAAAAAAACAAAAATGTCACATTACCATCACATTAGAGAAAAGAAGTTTCACAAAGGAGAATATAAATTACTATTTGATTCAAGAAATAAAGATTTGAAATAAAAACTTCAAACATGTTCATTATGACCCTATGAGGTAGAAGAAATATTTGATAATGAGTTTGATCGATTGAAGTAAATGGATGGTGATACATAGACACTTTTGGTGAATGGCCATAGACTTCGTTTATACCCAAAACTAGCTAGTGAAGATATGTTCATCCAAAAAATTAAGCAAAAAAATGATCTTTGGTGTGTAAAAGGAAATTTTCCCTTTCCCAAATAAACCAAAGGTAAGTATTAAACTTTTTCACAAATAATATATATTTATATAATAATAAATATTTATTTTGGTCTTTTTGTATCTAACATTCTTATGTAGTTTTTGTTTCTTTAAAAACTTAAGTTTCTTTCATAGTTCATTATTTCTCTAAAATAATTTATTCAATGATGCTTCAAAATTTTGTTTGTTATTTTTGTAGAAGCATCCTTTCAATAATGCTCTTGAAACTTGTGTGTTGTTTCTTTGAAAACATCCTTGCAATGATGTTTTAGAATCTTTTTCGTTGTTTCTCTGGAAGCATCCTCTCAAAGATGCCTCTAAAACTTGTTTGTTGTTTCTCCAGAAGCATCCTTTCAATGATGCTCCAAAAACTTGTCCATTGATTCTTTGGAAGCATCGACCTTTCAAGGATGCTCTAAAAGCTTGTTCGTTGTTTCTCCAAAAGCATCCTTTCAACAATGCTCCATAAATTTATTCATTGTTTCTCTAGAAGAATCCTCTTAATGGTGCTCTGGGAACTTGTTCATTGTTTCTTTGGAAGCATTCTTTCAATGATGCTCTAGAAACTTGTTCATGGTTTCTTTAGAAGCATCCTTTCATTGATGCTCTGGAAATTTGCACGTGTTGCTTTGGAAATTCACTCGTGTTGCTCTAGAAATCTATGTGTGTTGCTCTGAAACTTCACTTGTGTTGCTCCAAAAAATTGTTCATGTTCTCTAGAAATTATGCTCCAAATGTCCTCTTGTGTCCCTTCAATAATTCCTCATAACCTCGCTCATGTTGCTCCAAAAGTATCTCCATCAATACTTCTAACTATTACTTTCATTATTTTCAAGCAATAAATTCAAAAAGGATTTCGAATCAATACGCAAATGTTTCTACATTGAATATGTGTCAAAATTATTAAAATGACATGATAGAAGCTTGAAGTCCTAAGTAATAAGTGATCTCATTCGCATTAATGATAAGGAATTTATGAGCTCAGAATATACCAACATCGAGAGGGAAAATTCTTAATCTCATGAGAACCCCATCGCATGTACATTAATTTTAAAAGTAAGGTTGTAAATATTATTAAATGATCTTGTAATTGAGCATGATCTCACTACTTCCATAATAACCATTTGGGACAAATTATATCACCTTTCCTCCACCTCATTCGATGAAGGTGGTGTAATAACATCTCACAACCATTGTCATTATTCCACTAATTAAAACCAAGTACTCATCTTATTTCCTTTACTAAAGCTCAACCTTTATTCAAAAGCTTCCACTAAATAATTGTGTAAGTAATTGCCAAGATTGTGTGAAATTTTTGTTGTACTCAATCTTACTAAAGTCCTCCATTAAAATATTAACAATGGTCATGAAAAGAAAGGTTGAACCAAAATCTCAAAAAATACTATTGTAAGGTCAAGCATTTGTGAACATTTTTAGGACTACAAGTTGGCTAGATTTTTTACAAAGAATTGAAGGTTATCACCAAGAGCTAGTTGAGTAGTTTGTTCAGAACTTTTCAAATGAGTCTATAACAATTTCAGGACACAAATTCAAGGTAAGCATTGAACTTATCTCTCATATTTTTGGAATTAATGTTGAGGGAATTGACTTATATGAAGAAAGACAATTGATGTATCGAGGCATGTTGTCTCAGTTTGTTAAAGAAGGAGAAAATTTTACACAATTAATAGCTAATAATAAAGGTGATAATAAGGGGATTGCTATGGATACCATTCCAAAACCTTAGAAGTCAACAGTCACATGGGTGATGTTCAATATTTCACTTTTGAAGTGAAATTTGGAGTAGTTGTAGGCTTGTCATTAAAAATTTTGACCCACCTCCTACATGGTATAGAAAACCCAACATGAAAAGTTAATTTACCTCTTTATTAACATGAGTCTTTAAAGATCATGATGGATAGATATAAGAAAGGCGTAGGCCCTTTAAAACACCATGGTTTAATAACATTGTTTTGTAAAAACCAAGTGTTAAAAATTTATAAAACATAAAAAAAATAGATAAAAAAAATTGTAAACCTTGGAAAATAGGGTCCAAAAATCAGAAATTGGTGAATCCTCTAGAGTAGCTCCCAAAGAAAATCCTAAAAATATAAACCAACAATTTTTTTGAAATTCAACATTCTCCAAACAAACCTAAAAGTTATAAAACACATGAGCATCCATCCCATAAAAAAATCAAATTCAATCAACTTAGGAGAGCCCTAATTTTCAAAAATAGGTAGAAATAGTATCTTTAAACGATGAAAAAAAGAGGAAAAGGACCAAGATTAATATAAATAAAAACAAGAAATATTCAATCAATCCTCCTCCTCTCTGGAGGAGTAATTGCCAAAAATCCAAGCTTGAACAACATGAAGAGATAAAAAACCTTGCAAATGAAACCCTGGCTAACTCTAGCCACATGCCTTTCAAAGGATCAAAACTCCCCTACTAATGAAATTTCAACACAAGAAAATAATCCCATGTTTAGGAAGTTGTAATAGATGAAGATGAAATACAAGAACTCCCCCTACAACATAGTCCAACCAAAGGGAAAGCTCCAATGATGACTTCATTAGAAGAAGAGAAGAGAATTTTAAAAGAAACCTAATTTACATTACAATTATCTAGGGTGGAGAAAAAAGTAGAGGAGTAAAGAAAACAAATGGAGTTAAAGTATATGCTGGAGGAAAAAGAAAAGCAACAGAAGTGGGAAAATAAAAAGTTTCAAAAATTGATAATAGAAAAGGATTAAGAAATTATGTATCTAAATTAACAACTTGACATACCTCAAGAAATGTCCAATGCCAATCCTAAAAAGGAAGAAATCAAAGTAATAACTTTGAAGAAGGAGAATGCTAAATTACAAGAGAAAAATTCAAACCTAAAAGAGAAATGCAAACAACTAGAGGAAGCAAAAAATGAGGCTTATATAATAGGAGACACATTGCTCACATTTAGACAACCCTCCAAAGTTTATAATATGCTTTGAGATGTATACTTATGAGAATTTCATGTAATTTACTGCATGATCCAAATGATACAAATTTTGTAAGCTTTTTAAAAACTTTGCACCTAAGCAATAGAATCTCTTATGCACATTGTTTTCACATATAATCTCTTGTTTGAAAAGCATACCAACTTCTCCATCAATCTCTTTGTTGGAGAAGTATAGTTAAGGATATATATTTCTATCATGAGGAACCAAGTGGTATGGAAACAAACAACAAAGGAGTATCAAAAAGTAGAGGCAAATAGTAAATTCCTAATGGAACCATCACTTCTGCTAAAACCCAAAACCTTCAAAGAATTTTTTAATGGATGATAAAGTACCCTATTATGGTATAAAAATATACTCAAAATTTAAAATTGTGTTATGAAGCTTTAATTGATGTCATTCCTCAATATCCAAAATGAGTGTTTGCGGCCTACGAAGAGAGATATAGGACCCTACCTATGCAACTTCAAAAGAGGGAACCAATATCCCTTGAAAATATTATGTCTTTTAAAAGAGAAAAATAAATTGTAGAATTTTTAAACAAGTATAGATAAAATTGGATAAGAATGAAGTATTGACCACCTCTTTAATGAGAAATAAACAAGTTCAATACCAATTGTTGGGAAATTCAATCTCTATCCAAATATGAATTCAATGGATGAGATATAAGGCTTGAACTACAACAACATGAAATTATGAAACTTATATGCAAATCTGAAAATTAAGCTGCCTTAATATGGAAATATCATGATTAGATCCATTTTATTTTTGATGTCAAAAATCAGCCAACATAACATGCTTATTAACACCATCTTATGTGAACTTATAACAGTAATATATAAAGAATAACATCACCATAAAATAGAATCAATGAGGCACAAATCAGCACCAGAAGATCATCACATAACACAAGATTTAAGTGGAGAAACCCTTGCGGGAAAAAACACCACCAAGAAGAGAGGCCAAGTATACATTATCTTCAAACAAATGAGATTACAATAAAATCACTTTCATTCTCTTCTTTTCCTCCTCCATGGAAAAACTTGTGCACCTATGAACAACCTCCTTATACATCAACTTGTCCTTGTTCCTACAAAGAAACTCTACATTCAACTATTTCTCATGTTTTCTACATCCAAGAGGTTGATTTTATAGATGTGTGAAGATATCTTAAGCCCCAAACAAGGCTCCCAAAGATGACCCTTCATTCCAAACATTCCAAACCCTTGGAACATTGATTTTGGCTCTAATACTTTTCCTCCAACTTGGGCTCCCAAACATGGAAGATAAACATTACATTAAATGCAATAAATAATGGAATACCAAGAGACATGTTTCCTCTTTCTAAGTGCCCACTTGGAGAATCCCAATAGTCACTCAATTATCCTTTCCTTATCTTTTATTATCCCATTCTAGGTATCCACGTGCAGGGAAAACAATATTAAATATTTATGTCCACAGCTCACTTTTATCACTACTGGTGGACCCATCACCCCTTATGAATATATTAAAAACAATGGTGAGAATTAATATCAAAAATTATTTTCCTAATACACCCTAAGTGCCTAGAGACACTTTCCAAGGATGTTAGAACCATGACATAGGATTTACAAGGTGGATGACACCTTAATCCTAACATTCTCTCACTTGACATCAACATTGTAAATACATCCATAAGAATCACAAACAAGGGAAAAGCATCCCTCACCCAATCATGTACCATATGAATTTTCACCATGCTCTTATGCTCCAACAAGATACCTATAAAATCAACCATGATAACCATCATCAAGAAAAAACTCCTTCCATCCTCCAACATACCACCTATGGAAGAAAAAGGAACATGTCAAGGTGAAACATATCAACTGTCATTGAAACTTGCACCCATATTTACATGAACATAAGAATCAAATTCAAATGATAACAAAGGCTCTAAGTAGATGCCTTACTTATACCTCCTGAAATAGCAACCGCGACAAATTACAACTCATCCAGGCTAACCATATAACTAAGGTATACAAAACATAGAACTTCATGTCATCAACATACCAACCCAAAAATTGCAATCAACTCTCTATATATCCATCCTCCTATCTTAATGCAACATGCTAATGTACAAATGACTACAGACATTTGGCCAACTAGCTGAGTCACATGAAACACTAAAATAATCTCATGGATATACACAGTCCACATTTGATTCATCTCATTGCAACCAATAGGTTGTACACACCTAAAAATTACATAGCTCATAGATCCCAATCCAATGAAGCATGCAAATTCATCATCACATAAATGTCCAGTAATGAAACTAGGTATAGCTGGGATTAATCCCAGAGCATCCGAAAGCTCCACATATAGAGTAATGTCAAATTAAAATAGATCAAGGCATACTTGGGCTCACCTATAAGGCACTTGAGGATAGAGGATGTAGAAGCTACTCCTCTATTACACATGGGTAAGGAAACATGTAATGATATACCAAAATCTTGTGAGATAAATATGTTGCAATAACTCTCTCTTGAATCTCCATAGCTCTCCCAAGTTCTTCACACTAAACCATGTGAAACCAAACATCCAGAAGGAATGCCATGACCAAAGAGAGAACTTACAAATCAAAATATTATCCTTGTTCCACACTAACATGTACCAAGTTGTGTAAAGTAGGATCTCCTTCACCATTCCCATATTGAAAGGATATCAACATATAACATTCAAATCAAATGAAAACATGGCAACAATAGATGTAAACCTCACATACCAAAGGTAGATCAAACTAACCAAATATTCCCAAAAGAAAGGGAATATACCCAAAGCCACAAATTGTTTCATGTGTACCTCTCTAAATAATTCCTCATAACTAGATCCATAGCTCAAGACCAAAACAAGGAGAACAACAAAAATCTATAAACCATGCATCTTCTTCTTAACAAGTCTTCAGAATGTTTTTATTCAAGCCTAACTCATATGAGAAGACAAGATACAAAATAAAGTATGCATCTCATATTTAGGTGGGAAATACCTCTCAGATCATTCACCTGTCGAGTTGACCAAGAGTGGGATACAATATTGTCCTATACACACAACACCAATAAATGACAATCTTCTCTTCAAGTACGTAATGGATTTACATCCATAATCGAGTGTAGGCTCCTCAGTCTTTTACTGAAATCCTCATCAAAGAGTAACCATCTCAACATATGATCCCATAAATAAGAGATCTCTTAGCCTCACCCAAGTCTCTCTAGTATCCACGAGCATCCACCAATCAATCCATGCCAACTTCAAATGCAACCCTACAAAATCATGAAGCTCCAAGCAAAAGATTAATACTCAAAACCAAAGAGAACAAATAAGACCATTGTCAAAATTCCAACTATAGAATCAAGAACATATCATGACATCATGATCTAACATCCCCTCTTACGAGATCACATGAAAATAACCATCCATCATCAAATGATGAATCAACATCACTACGAGAGCTCCCACAGAACTGTGTAACTAATCTCTCCAGGTATTGTGATTCCCATCTCCTAACCAAAGATCCTCCATGGCCCACAATCAAAGATCTCAACACCATGATCTCCCAAAAGGAAAAGTACAACCACAATCTCCAAACCAAGAAGATACAAATTCCACACATCCTTTGTCAATAGAACCAAATATCTCAATAAAATCTTACTACAATCTAAGTGTATAATCCAAGAGATCCTTATGACACCAACAACTATTGTAAAATACCATCCATCTTCTAATCAAATATTATCCATAGCTCACTACACATTGTAGAAAGAACAACTTAGAACCAAAATCTTGAAACAAAGAAGATAAAACACATTATGTATCTGCATAAAGCTCCCACTAAAATTAATTGTGAGTTATACATAGTATCATGACTAACATCATTGCCAACACTCTACTAAAAGTGACCAAAGCTTCTCATGCACCATAAACAACTGATATAGATTTAAATGAACAACTATATCAAGTACTCCCAATAACCATCTCTCACTACAACAAGCATGCCAATGTAATAATGATGGCCAAGAATATGGCCTACCAAATATAATCCACATTAGCCAATTTTACAATATCTACACATATGCAACGTCTCAAAGGAGAAATACATAATCAATGCTCCAATATCAAATAACTGAAAATAGATTCAACCCCATGTTAGTATCATGTAGAATAGAGACAATCAAGTATAACATGTGGATTTCTAAGACTCAAACACTAGAATCAATGTTAGATCTGATTTTCCAAACAAACCTGCATAGGAGTAACCATAGATCAAGAAAAACCCTTCAAGAAACCATGCAAACCTGTAATTATCTTCATCTAGAATACCCTGAATACAGTCTCATCATAGATCTACATATCACATATTTTAGTTAACATGTAAAACCATCTCTGTAATTTTGAAATCCATTTAAACATCAAAACATTCACATCAAACATATCATCTAAATAATGTAATAAGCATAGATCCACAAACCCACAACTGAAACAAGAGTAAATTGCAACCCAATAGAAAAAACCAAGTTATCCAAGAGCTTATAACATATGAGACATATCAACTCCACAAATCAAAAAAAGGTTAGTGTCTTATCTTCTAGTGTTTTCATGTAATGAAGGGCTAAAATCATGAAGTCAACATAACCACTCCATTTTGTAGTCCAAATCGAGGATGTTTCTCCATGTGACTAGGATGTCTCTACCCATCCAACATGAACACCTTCTCACTACACATGACCACAAGATAAAGGAACAAAACCACCAAACAAGAGGAAACACACATATTGTCAAACAAGATCTCCAAGTTACCAAAACATAACCAACTCCATAAAGATCCATAATCATGAGCTTACAATGCCCAACATAGATCACATTGACAATATCCATGGCTTCCAATCTCACAAATATGC
>VDFB02223959.1:0-23886 GCA_007258455.2 Sequoia sempervirens
AGAAATAAATAAAATTTATTTATTTAATAATCATGAAGAATAAAGGACATGAATTAATTAAATAATTATGAATTATTTAATCAATAGTCGAATGTGGACCAAAGACATAATTAAATATCATAATTATGCTAGGACGAAAGTGGTAAAAATAGAGCTTGCAGGCCTAGGTCATTTTTAATTGTCTACACTTCCAGGACCAATCTTACAATTCACCCTAATTCTTTGACTCCTCGCTCTAACACAATCAGAGTGACTGTCTGATTATTCTTGAATCAAATCCCACTTTGTCATGCCCACTCAAACATTGTTCAATTTGATAGCATAAAGCAAACCTTGGAATGCCACTTTCCACCATTGTTCCTAATATGATGTATAACATGTTTATGAATACGTACCTCATTAGAGCATTAGACTATAGAAAAATTTATCTTTAGACCTTTCAAGTGGAACAAGAACTTCTGTAATATATCATTGTTGGCTAAGTCATTCAGCATCTTAGCAACATCACTAGTTCTCCTAATAATTTCAAGCTCTTTTCTTTGATATGGAAATCCCACTTCTCTGATTAGTTGTATGCATTCATTTGGTGTGCAAGGATCAAACGAAGGATTCCCAATACTCATTATTTAATGAAAAAATGTCATCAACAGAACCAAAAGACTCATGTTGTTTATTTCATGGAATTATGATATTCATTCTAGTTGGTTTGAAAATTGATCCATCTTCCTCAAAATTACCAATCAACTAATCCTTTGATAGCTTAGACTTCCCATGTATTTCAAAAAAATTATTACAAATGAATTTACTATTGTTGTTTCTGTCGATGGTACTCCTCGGGATTGAAATATGTTGTGCATTATGGTAGAGTTGACTCTTCTTGCTTCTTCAATTGATCAAGAGACTGGTTCTTCTCTACATCTAGCACAAATATGACATCTTTTTCTTTAGTTGTAGCAATCCCCATAGGATAGTCTATTTCTATTTCTTGTGTCAATTTAGTTTCATTTTTTTGAGTTGTTGAGATTGGAATTATAGAATTCTCCATTTCCACATTCAATGGAGTTTCCACATTCAAGTTTCCCATAATATTGGTATGTGGAAACTCATCAATTTATAGGAATTTTAAAAGATGTAATGGCATCAAATTTTGAGCTTGAGAACTCATTATAACTATAAATTTTCTGATAGTGAATTTGTCCCTTTTGTAAATTTCAGACTTGGAGGGGAGAAAATACCTCAAATAGTTCAATATACAATATCCATGTGTGCCAGGATTTCTCTTCTATGGTCCTTTTTGTTAGTGTAATTAATTATTTATTACACTAGCATATGTTTAACTTAGGTCTTTTATTCAATTAATTATGTCCTAGGTTGCATTATTAGATAAATCATTAATAATGGGGTCATTACCCTTTCCATGTTTGTAGGAGATAAGATTCCTTCTAGAAGATGAGTTGTCTTTTCTAGAACTTATCTCAATCAGTTCATCATTCCCTAGGTAGGTTGTTAGGGTTTACATGTTTCCACTTGTTATTAGATCAAGACACATGGAAACATCATATTGCATCTTGTATATCACTCATGCCTATATATTTAAGGCATAGGTACATTTGTAAACATATTCTAGATATCAATCAAATAATTTCCATTTGCATGCCCTTAGTTGCAACACTTTCTATGTGGGTGAATTTCTTCTAGGAAAATATCCTTTGAAGTGTGTGCACCTTCACTGGATGATTCAACATCCATTATTTCAACATGGTATCAAATTCATTCCATTGAGAGTTCATCGTAGGATCAAGAAAGTTGGGCTTGTCATATTTGTTGCACGCTCGAAGGTTTCCATTGCAGGCTACTTGACTCCACTCAAGGACCAAGCTAATTTATGGAGTAGATTGAGTTAGATCCAAGCTTTCCATTGTCTAGAAGGCCTCAAAACCATAAGATCACTTGTTCATTCACCAAAATTGGATTCATCAACTCAAGAGACATTAGAGGTATTTTAGGGTTTGCAAAATCAACTAGTATGATCCATATAAATTTGCAGTAAAAAAAATCACCCCTTATAGGATTGCTCTGTGGAAAAAAATGTAGTTGTAGGCCATTTTCTATTTTAAAAAAAAATTAGACCTAATTTCTCTATTGTTTAGGAAAAAATAATATTTGACAATTTCTATAGATTGTAAAAACATATTTTTGTGTGATTGGTATTAAAATTCACCATCAGCATCATCAGGCTACATATATTGTCTATGGGAATTTGATTCTACATACTTTCTTTTTTCATCGGCATGAATTTGGGGTTTGATTGTTAAAATCATCGGGCTATAGGCAACATCAAAATATTTTCATTGTTGGCATAGGGTTTTAGATTTATTTCAATGGGCTTATTATTTTCCATCGACTTAAATTATTTTCTATTGATAATATTTTAAATGGCCAAAAAAAAAAGTTTTTTGATTTTTTAATTACTTTCTAGCAATATTAAAAGACTCTATTTTCTTTGTTTTTTCCTTATAAAATTCAAGTCTACAAAAAGTATCAATCAAATGTATTTATTGATCTGGGCAGGTGAAGTATAGCAAGGGTCGTGTTAACTGTCCAGCCTTGTCATAGTGGCTAGACCCTTCATTTCTCATTAGAGTTCCATCTTGCTACCGTTCATTGACTCTCTACTCCATCATCTGGCCATTCTTCATCCATTGAGCCCTTGGTTCCATCAAAAACCAAGGGGTCTGTTCTATCTGAGTGGAGCCACCCTTGCACCAGTGGTACCACTATTTTTTGTCGAATCACTACCACTTTGGGTGGCACCCACTTTTTCTTGCCTCATCCTACACCAAGGTCACATTGGTGACCAACTACTAGTGCCTGACGGTCATTTTTTTCCCCCTAATTAGCCTATCTAGAGTGCCTAATAAAGGCCCTTTTTTCATTTTTTTATAACTTTTCACCAAAGTCTCAAAAGTCAACAAACGAGACACCGTTGAAAAGAGGATTTGGTTTACTTTCCAATGGTGACATATGTTTTATAGTATTCTACTATTAAAAATATCTATAGTCAACTGAAGTCAACCCTTAATTCTAGACATAAAAGCTCCTATCTTCACAATCGTTTATCAAATTTCAGTGATTCTAGCGACATCAAGAAGTTATTTGAGAGTTTTTTTCATTAGTTCAAATACTTTTATCAATTTTAGCTCTAGGTACTCTTGCATTGGTTTTTTTCAATTTGGTGCATTTGTTTAATAACTTGGATATCCTAAAGCTTGTGAAAAGGGTTTTTGATTTGGGTGGCATATCTTCAGCTACACATCATTATTTGGAAGTTTCTATTTGTTGTTAAAGTCCATTGTCTTTGTATCTTGGGGTATGTGCAGGATCGTCATGGAAAAAATAGGCCCTTAAGTGGCAAAAACTTTAGAAAATATAGAGTTAGGAAACTTGACGTAAAAATTTGAATAAGTTATCTATATTATTTTAAAAATATGTAAGAATAGAATCTGTAGAAAATTGAATGTAATTTTTATATTACTAGGTTTGTTTAAAAAAAAAATATATTTGGTGAAAATATGAAATTTCAATGCGGTAGTACTTAGAAATTTTAGGGAAAAAAATAAGAAGTAGGTATCTGTCTAACCACTCTAAACACAATAAAATGATAATATTTTTTTATAATATTTTAGATATAAGTAGAAGACTCGTGTCCCGATGTGACATATATTTTTTTGTAATTTTTTTCCAAGTAAATAATTAATTATGAATTTTTTATTACAACTTTTTAAAAATATAAGAAACTCGTATGTCTAACCACCTTAACTAGGTCAAAACTTCATGAAATTCAAATTTTATTTTGTTAATCCTATAGTATGTGAAGTATAGAATGTGACACATGTTTTGGATTCAAAAAATGTGATACCATTTGAAAGTTATAGATATTTTTCAATCAGCCTATTAAACATAACTTTAGTCATAATTCGAATAAAAAAAGAATAATAATTACTTATTATATTCAAAGTAAAGCATAATTTATATTGGTGGAAAGCTGAGAATATCCTCTAAAAACCCTTTTCATTTCATCAATTTTGGGTAAGAAAAATGTCATCAGCCACATACCCATCATATTGCCACGTTTTGGCCCATCATGATCTTGCACATACCCCTTGGAGAAATTTTATAGTACATTATGGGGTTTGCATATAATCCTTCTCTAACTATGTTACACAAGGGAAACTATACACAATGGTGAGATGGGATCATACACCATCAATAATCACTTTATTTATTGCCACATATATATGGTATAGTTCCCCATCGAAGTGAAGGTATTCATGAATTTGCTTGGAGTTACAGCAAATATAATATGTTAGAGATCAGCGAAATGCGAGTTGATTGTGATGTTTTGAAATCCATTGATCATTGTGATTGTCCTCATATCCTTTGGACTAATATTTGGGAGCTATATAGACATTATAACACTCCATCATTCCTCGATGATCATGATTTAGAATGCCATTCTTCAAATCAGGTACCCCATGATGACATTGCTATTCAAGAGCTTATAGATTTGGAATTCCTTGAGTCTTCAAATGAGGATGTCAAGGGTTCTACAAATTCTTCTTCTCAATTAGAGACTATTTGTATCCCTTCACATTTAGTGATTCCTTTTCTAGATTCATTCATTGAGGATTCCATCATTTCCACTCATATAGACACATTTAGTTTTCCAAGCTTGGCATCATAGGATGGATTTGTTTTAGGTATTACTGACTTGGCTATTTCTATAGGTTTGGAGTAAATTCAATAGGGGATATCACTCCTTTATTCAGATCCTACATTGGAGATTTCTCTTGAATCTCCACATTCCTTTATCTCAACCTTGATTGGGGTTCCAAAGACTATCTTGAAGGCACTTGTTTTCTCTTCAAATATTTCCTATATGAGACTTCTTCCCTCTCATTTCATTATGGAGTTGGAGTTTCTCCAAGATTTACCATTGGATTTTCTTCTTCCTAGTAGGAGTCATGTGGTTTGGACACCTTTTTTTCTTTAGACTTCTTTAAGTAGTTTTGAGGAAACTTTATTTTGGGTTGGCAATCTAGTCTCCATCTATTCCTTCAATCAAAGGATCATTGTACTGTCATCTTTGGATCTCATTCAACATCAGTTTCTACATAGTCTTGGTTTGTCACTTTCTTCATTGATTGGGCATGTACCTGAGTTGATTGTGTCATCTTCATCTTCATTAGGAAAGAAGAAACATAAGTATTTTTCAGAGACATCTTCATCATTCACATTCATCCTACCTTCCTTCAATTACTATCCATAATGGGAAGCATCCCTGCACTTGCACTTGGTTTTGTTTCTTCTGAAAGGGAGACAAGTTGTTTGTCAACATTGGATTATGTTTTGTCTTTAGACACTTACCCTTTTTCCAAGTGTTCAAATTCTCTAGGGGGATATATAGTCTCTCTCTTTCCCTCGTATGGGCAAGCTATTGATTATATTGTATCCATGTGATAGATGGTGTACTTTATGACTACATGGGTGAATGCATCTCCAAAGAGAGAACATCCTAAAGGAGGAGGTATAATTTTACCTCTTCATCATGTTGGAAGAATGAGAAGAATGAAGGTTTTTTCCTCAATGTCAATTGGTCAATTGGCTATCAACTAGTTGTTGTTGTCATTAATGTCATGGTTGTTGGTTATTGGTTTTATATGTTGAGGATATTGAGAAAGTTGTATTGAAGGAAGTTTGCAGGTGTTTGGTGGTTGCTTTGGATTTTTCTCTAAGATTTTCTCCTATTTTTGTGTGGTTCATATATGTTGATCATGATTTTTGGAAGATACTATATCCATATTTTTGGTTGTTAATTCAATGTACAGTGCAAGTTATGTTCACTAGTTGTGAACTATGGCTTTCTATGTGGGTATGTGTAGGATCATCATGGAAAAAATAGGCCCTTAAGTGGCAAAAAAATTATAAAAATCAGAGTTAGGAAACTTGATGTAAAATTTGAATAAGTTATCTATATTATTTCAAAAATATGTAAGAATATAATCTATAGCAAATTGAATGTAGTTTCTAAACTATAAGGCTTGTTTAAAAAAAAAGAAATCTATTTGGTGAAAATTTGAAATTTCAATGTAGTAGTACTTAATTTCAAAGGGAAAAAATAAACGATTAATGCGTCTAAACACCTAACCACAATAAAAAGCGATAATATTTTTTATAATATTTTAGATATAAGTAGAGGACTCATGTCACGATGAGATGTATATTTTTTGTAATTTTTTTCCAAGTAAATAATTATTATGATTTTTGTACAACTTTAAAATATAAAAACACAGTATGTCTAACCACCTTAACTTGGTCAAAACTTCATGAAATTCAAATTTTATTTTTTAATCCTATAGTATGCAAAGCATGAGAATGTGATGCATATTTGGATTCAAAAAAATGTGATACCGTTGAAAGCTATAGATGTTTTTTTTAAATCAGTTATAATAGGACTTTTAGTCATAATTTGAGGCCAGAAAATGAATAATAATTACTTAGTAAATTCAAAGTAAAGTATAATTTATATTGGTGGAAAGCTGAGAATCTCTTTTAAAAAACCTTTTCATTTCATCAATTTTGGGTACAAAAAAATTCGTCAGCCACATACCCATCATATTGCCACTTTTTGGCCCATCATGATCCTGCACATACGCATGTTTCTAGTTGAGGTATAAGAGAAATGTTGTTGATCTGTATTTATCTTTGGTAAACTCTTATGACTTGTGGTTCTAGAGTTGATTTTTTATGATTGTATTAAAGATAATTTCAGTATCTAGAAGGTTTGTGCTTAATTGCTTTATGTGTTTTACACTGGTTTGGTTGACCCTAAGTTGAACACTATCTTCGAAGTTGATAAAGCATGTTGGATGTATTTGGGTCCTTAGCAAGCATGTGTTTGGGTTGATCTCATTATAATTCCACCTTAGGATGTCTTTTCACCAACATAATTTCAATTTAATGTTAGATGGCCGAGTTTGGATATGTCACTAGTAGAATTTTGTAAATAAATGACTAGGTGACTAAAATTTTTAGCCACAAGAACTAAAAATGACTAAATTCTATTCATTTTTTGCAACTTAGGTATAAATGAGTAAATAAATGACTAATTTGGCCATTGACTAAAAAATTATGTAGTCACAAAAATAAAAATGACTAAATAGTTAGTCATCAAATCCAAAATAGAAAAAAATTTAAAAAACAAGTCAACCAATTATTGGTGCAATGTATTCATGCATGTGATGTATTGGCGTGATTATTCATGTTCATTGTAGATTCATTTCTCTTTCTTGATCTCGCTTCATTCATTAGCCTAGCATGAGTCCTTTTGATCAGTTATAGCAGCTACTTACATGGGTGATAAGGATTCAAAGAGGACCTAGAGACTTTTGAAAAGGCAGGCAAGGGTAAGGAATTTGAAGTTTACGACAACAAATTTGAATTCACCAAGGCCCTTTGTAGCAAAATTGGATTTTGTGACACCCTTTGCAATGAATTCAGAGGTAATTCAAAACCCTCATTACATTAAACACAAATTGAAAAATCTCATTACAATCTACTACTCTTAATAATTTTTTATTTCTCTTAATAATGTTCTTTTACAATCTTGCCATTGTTTTACTTCATAATGTGTTCAAGCCAAATATAATAAAATTTTGGTGTTAGTGCCAAAATAGAATTTCCTCAAACAATTTTGATACATTTTCACTACAAGCACAAACTATCCTATGCAAAATAAACATGTCCTAGATCTGTTATTCATTTAATAGATTTGGACATACAACAAAAGATTGTACAAATAGAACAAAATAGAGTGATGGAATGAGTCAAAATGCTTTATCATTCTCTAGTCAGTGTTTTAAGTGCATAAGAATTGGACATAAAGCTATAGAATGCAGAAGTCAAATGCTAAACATAATGAACTATCCCTTTAAATGTTACTTTTATCACTAGAAAATTTATTTGGACACAAGGCTAACCAATGCAAATATAGATTGAATAAAGGACAATTAGTGTAGAAGAGTGTTGTTTTTCATCTTTGCAGCAAGCCTAAACACTTTTCTAGAGATCGGAGAAGTAGAAATATGAAAAAGGAATATATCTAGTAAAAATATATGAACCAATCACTAATATTGATTTGGTGGAATTTAAGAAGGAAATGAAAAGGATCTAGAGAAAGGATGGAGAATCTAAGAAACAAGGAGAATCAAAAGTTTCAATTTCATTTGTACTATCCTTTGGTGTAGACAATCTCATTAAAAATAAAAACTAGCTAGTGGCTAAGGGGGAGAAATATCAAAAAAATTAATAATACCCTTTTCAACATATGATGTCATGTCATGACATAAATGCAGTTATTGAACCTAACAATTTCAAGATCTATTTGGAAAGAAATTTTAAGAAGGCATGTGCAAAGATAGAATATTGCAAAATTTGAAAAGAAAAAAGTACATGCATATTCTGAGGACATCTATTTATGATCTAAAGCATTTATTGCCGAAGTGAATGGGATCAAAGAAATAAGTCTAAGTGTATTAAAGAGGAAAATAATTTGATGAAAGGAATTTGCAGAAAAGAAGTAGAGTGGGGAGCAAGCTTAAAGAGTCTAAAGCATTTCCATATTGTAGAATTTCAAATTTTGGCTTTGGTGTGCAAGCGAGAGGTAAGTGATTATTACTATATATTTAATTCATTGAATTCAGTTGAATGTGATGGATACACCTCAAGTTGTGGATAATTTAGAAAGACCAAAACCACAACTCAAGGGGTACCCTACTAAAACCCTAGAACTTGACCCTTAGGGTGCATTTTTGGAAGTTGCTCTTGGTGTTATTTTGATTGAAGACATTGGGCCATACATTCATAGGAAGTTGAAAGAACCTTTGTATGGAAACACACATACACTATAGTTTGAAGAGTTAATTGGTGAAGACTATACCCTAAAATTGGAACACAATATACTTACGAAGATGAAATTGGATGTGTGGGATCAGTTTCTTGACTTTATCAATGAAGAGAGATGCATTAGATTGGAACTAAGCTAGTTTCATGATTATTTTTTGTGGGTTAATGATTCTGGTATGCAAACCTGACAAAGGAAAAGGATTGATGAAGAGTACAAGTACTAAAATTACTAATCCAATAGTTCATTATGCGAGTATGATTATTGCACATTTGATTTTTTGGTGTCAATGATGTCTCTGTCACCACAATTGACATAGTGTTAGATATGGTTGAGAAAAGAACTAAATATGATCTTTGTGAGTTGCTCTGGCAACAACTATTGGAGAACTTGAATGATATCAAAAAGAATAATTGCACATTCAGGTACAAAATTTAAAAATGTACTTAATCTTCTACTTTATGAAGGAAGCACCTATAGTAGGAGAAGTTTCTTGGGAAAATACCAAACTAGTTGCACATCAAATTAGAGAAACAATGAGAAATATTGGAGATTTGGATGCACAAGGTGATGCCCTTGCTGCATTCTTTTGAAAATTTCAGTGAAGAATGAACAGAAGACGAAGAATTCCAAGAGATCTTGTGACAAGATATAATAGTGACAACATTTCTGGTATCCACTAATTGCTATATCATCAAGGTGGTTGAACCTAGAATGATATATATTCCTAAGCTAGGCTACGAAATTGAGAAATATTATGCTATTGGATGTATTGAAATATTAATTAACAGCCTTGGAGATTCTAGCAAACCAAGATTCAAAACTTATATAGAAGTGGCTCGAGAAATACATGAGAAATTTGAGTTGATCTTCGGTAAATCAATGACTACCTTCGAATAAAAGAGAAAAGTTACTGAGGTTCATGCATTAATTGCTTAGATAGATCCAAATCCAAGAAGACTCAAGCATCTAGCCAGAAGAAAGGTACATTTTCAGTCAACTCCTAAAGTACACACTAGTTCTTCACAGTCCATTATGGAAAGCACAAATGCATTGAATGATGTATTCAAAGAACTAAAAAGTCAAGTAGTAAGTGAAAGGATTACTTGGGTAAGGGAAAAATGATTATTAGAAATTGAAGAAAGATGTAAGTCTACCTATAGAAATGCACTTAAAAAGCTAGAAGAAGTTCAAGATTGCGAGAAAGAGGCCAAAAATCTATTCTCATTTTGTGGGACATGGCCTAATGCGATTCAAAGATCAAAAGATGTTGAAGATACAATTGAGACACATATAAAATATGCATCTAACACCTTTGATCCTACTCTAGATCGAGATGATTAGACTTGGTCTGGTCTGACAAAGCTACATGAAGAATATCTCACACTACACAAAGAAAAAGTAGAAATGATCAAACAATATGGACGGCTTAGAGACATGATAAAAATTAAGCACACACCTGTCTCTTATGCTCTGTCTCTTGTTGATAGAATCCTGAATTCAAACATCACTCCCAAAAGTCTGGTTGAAGGAGAAGATATCTTAGTTGAACTTGTGTATCTATGCAGAGCTCTAACAAAAGCAAAGAAATTATGGGATGAAAGCAAAACTTCATGGACAAGTATTCTTCATGAACTTCAAGGGACAACCAACTTTGGTTAATTGCTTATAATTACTGTTTTGGATGTACTTCTAAGGATGAGTATTTAGGTACGTAGAAGAAAATTGTCTAAGTTTTTTTTAAGAACAATACAATATCGTGTATTTTTTTCCATTAATGGCAAAGGGGGAGAGAGTACCATGTGAAAAATAAAATTTGGGGAGAGAAATACCATGTGAAAAAGAGAGATGAAAGCATAAATTTTGTTCTTAATTTTTGTTCTTGATGGTTTTCACATCATGTGTTGCCATCAATGAAAAAGGGGGATATTGTTGGAAATTAGAAGATTGCATTGATGTATAGATCAGTAGTTGCTCAAGTTCAAGCTATGTTAATCTAGTACTGGAAGTTTATTGATCCAGTATTTTGGTCCAGATTCTACCTCAAAGAAAGATATCTCTAGAGGACTTTGTACATAGTTTCGTGACTACAAGATTCATCTTAGCTTGAAGTTTTATAATGATATACGAACACATTCAAAAGATATGAGTAACAATACACTATTCCAAGGATTACAGTAAGTTTTTGTATAGCGCACTAATGTGGGAGATTTCACATTCTCTCATGATTAATTATTTTGTCTTGTGGAGTTGAAGATAAGTTATTTGATGTCTTCTAAAGGAGAATTGAATGTGTTTACAAGTTTTGGAGTTACATGTTTGATGAATTGCTTATACAATTGAAGTCTTTGATTTTCAGGTCCAACTGACTTACCTAATTATGAACTTGTGTTAAGAAGATTAAATATGTATTGTGAATGCTAAAGGGATCTATCTTAGGTCCATGCCAACTGAAATCATACATTACATGCTTGTGTTGGGTGTGAAGATGAATATATTTTGAGGATAAAGCTAATAGAGTCAGTTATGATTTGAAATAGAGCTACTCTAATTAGGCCAACCTAATTGGTAAATGCAAATATATCTGAGTATTGTTGTAACAGAAAAAGTAGCCTTTTCCTTGTATTTGATAATTGACATTAAAGAAGTGAACTAATGATTGGTGTTGTAATGTGTGTACACATTCACACTATTCTAGGACCTTTATTTAACTAAAACATGCCTTAATTGATCCTTTGCAAAGGTGTTGTGAAGTGTTAAAACACATTTTCACACTTTTCTAGGATGTATCTACTTAATTAAGCCTAATGGGCCCCTTTTCAATAAAAAATTTACATAAGGTGTACCTTGTTTAGGTGTTGTAAAGTGTCTTAAATCACTTTCACACATATCTAGGTGGTCTTAATTCATTGTGGTTAATTGGAGTTATTTACCCCCTTTTTAGGCCTTAATTTGGACACATCCCAAGGAGCTTTCTTGACAATCATAAATTAAATATCAAATTATTTCATTGGGAAAATTTTGGTCTTAGTAAGCTGAGCTAGGACCCATTCACCCTTGATGGAAAATGAGTTGTCCCTTAGTATGACCCCCTTTCTCAGTTGACCTGGAATGGGTTTTTGGCCTTCTTTTAGCTCCCCAAAGCTTGGTCCTAGAAGCTTAGCCAAGACTCATTCTCCTTTTGTGGAAAATGGGTCCTCCCTTAATGAGACCTTAATTTTTGAATTTCATTCTAGCAAGAATTTAATTATCTTTCTTTGCATATCTAGTGTCGGCCTTAGTTCTTTGAATTTTGAGTTTAATCTCATAATTTAGTACAAATAAGGGGTTAATTCACATAGTTTCATCCTAATATTTTTAAGAATTCACGCATTCAAGTGATCAAGCATTCTAGAGCATTTCAAGAGCATTCATAAGGCATTTCAAGGAAAATTTCAAGTGTTTTATTGCAGGAATTCAAAGTCATATCATCTTGTCAAGGGTTTAATGCATTCATGTGTGTTGAACTAATAAGTTAATGTTGCATTGAGGATCCATTTACAAACATCATTCTTCATCCAAGATCTACATTCTTCATGGCCACTCCATGATTGTTTGTAGATTTTATTCACAAGACATAATCCAAGGTGATATCATTTACATTATTTCATATTCATTCTTTATTTCCTTCATTTCATCATTTAGTTTAATTACCTACAAGGGGTTTGACTGAGGCAAACCCCCATTCACTAAAAAGTAAACAAGTTTTTCTTTCCCTAGGTATGTGCAGGATCATCATGGAAAAAATGGGCCCTTAAGTGGCAAAAAATTCAAAAAAATAAGAGTTAGTCAACTTGATGTAAAAATTTGAATAAGTTATCTATATTATTTCAAAATTATGTAAGAATAGAATCTATAGAAAATTAAATCTAGTTTCTAAACTACTAGGTTTGTTTAAAAAACCAAAATTATATTTGGTGAAAATTTGAAATTTCAATGCAGTGGTACTTAAATTTCAAGGAAAAAATAAGTAGGTGTCTGTCTAACCACTCTAACCACAATAAAATGATAATTTTTTTTATAAGGTTTTAGATATAAGTAGAGGACTCATGCCCCGATGTGATGCATCTTTTTTTGTATTTTTTTCCAAGTAGATAATTAATTATGAAAATTTTATTACAACTTTTTTAAAAATATAAAAACTCATATGTCTAACCACCTTAACTTAGTCAAAACTTCATGAAATTCATTTTTTAATTTTTTTAATCCTATCGTATGTGAAGCATAGAATGTGATGCATGTTTTTTATTCAAAAAATGTGATATTGTTTGAAAGCTATAGATGTTTTTCAATCAACTTATCAATCAGGACTTTAGTCATAATTTGAATAGAAAATGAATAATAATTACTTATTAAATTAAAATCAAAGCATAATTTATATCGGTGGAATTGAGAATCTCCTTTAAAAACCCTTTTCGTTTCATCAATTTTGGGCAAAAAAATAGTCATCAAGCACATACCCATCATATTGCCACTTTTTGGCCCATCATGATCCTACATATACCCCCCTTGAGTGTGTTATTGAAAATTTATAGGTTGAAGATCAAGTTGAACAAGATTTGGAGCAAAGTTGTCAAAGTTCCAAAGTTGCAAAATTTGTCATTCTAAGTGCAAGATCATAGAAAGAGCTCCATATAATTGCATACAGGCTTCTAGAACTTGATAACCAAGATTTCCAGAGTGTATACATCAAGGTACAAGATCTTGAAATTAGTTTTTGGAAACCGTAAAAGGACCCATTCACCACTAAAGGTGAATGAGTCCTCCATACCTCAAAAATAACTTTCTGGCCTTGTACACAACATTTTATGCTCTAAGAAAATCCCCCATAGTTGCTATAACATTTAGGTTGTATTTTTGCTTGTTAATAGCATCATATTTTGCATAATTTAAAGTGTTTAAGGGCTTGAAAAATAAGTGATCCTAATGGAACCCCTAAAATTTTTATGTATCCACTCCTGACTTTTCCATGACTAAGCTTAGGGTTTTTTTCATCAATATTACTTGGGGATTTTTCCATGAAAATATCACTCAGTAAACCCTTAGGGTGATGCTCTTGTCAAAGCCCTAATTCAATGTTGACCTTATACTACCTATTTCCAGTCAATTGAAGACATCATATGTCATTTGAACTCATGGGTTAACTGGTCCCTCGAGCCTAGGTCCACTATCCTTATATTTTATAAGGATAGATTGATTAACCTTATTTGGCCTTTACATCTTTTGGATGTATTATGTTCTAAGTCCTTGAGGCCTTTTATTTGTCATCCTAGATGGTCCCCATCTTAAAGAAACTCGCAGGCATGTGCTCAATTTTTTTCACTTAAGTCATGTCCACCACTTCCTTTTATCACTTATCACATCTAGGTTTTAAATATTGAATTCAAATGCATGATGAGCAATAAGCAGTTTCTCTTTAGTTTCACTCATCACGAATGGCTCCCAAGAAGAAAATTTGCATCAACGATTGGCAATGAGTAGCATTTCTTCTATTTCATTCTTCATGGATAGGTGATGGGTTTTATGTTTCACATTAGCAATGCACGATATAAGGGTTGTAGTTATTGCTAGCTTCTCTCATATCATTAATTGCTCATCAATTCCATGATGAGAATTAGTGATGCATGATGGACATTGGAGCTTGTTATTATCACTCATCATGGATCTTCTCCAAGTTTTGAGTTTCAAATTGGTGATGAGTCATGACCTCGAGGCTCCCTATTTTTTTTATTTCATCGCTCATCACAAATTTTAGTGCAATTGTTTTACCCAAATGGGTGATGAGAGATGAAGTGCTTTGGTCAAGGTTTTCTTTCATTGATCTAAGATGTTCCCATGAGGGATATCTCTAGTGCCTTAGATTTTCATACAGGTGCAAGTGGTATAATATGGTTTCATCATTGTTTTCATAGTGTCATTGATGGGATCTAGATTTTCAAATCTAGATTAGTGACATGTGATAGTGTTGCAGATTTTCAATGTGAGCAATGATCCAATGGTCAAAATTTCATTGTGCCAATACCCGCAATGCTCATTTAACCCTCAAGGGGCAGGGAAAATCCATGATGCATGATGGAATGTTTTGGGAATATTATTTTCAAAGTACTGGCCATATGTACTTCACCAATATAAATAAAAATGCATGGTTAGGTTGGTGATGCATGTTAATTGTTAGATCACAGGTTACTAATGAGGATTAAGGGAGGACATGGCAACATTTGAGGTGGCATTTCCATTTTCTACAAACAAGTTCCAAAAGCCAAAAAAATGAGGCTTAAGATCACCATTGATGAAGTTTTAAATCCTCAAAGATCAATGACCTAGATTCAAAGTTGAGCTGCTAACCTATCAACTCGCTCGCACAAGTTCTTCAATCATTAATTATTGCATGCTTCAAATTGTCTATTTAATGTAGATTGTTTTTCATTTGATCTTGCCATTTTTCAGTCTTCAAAGAATGTGAGATGTGAGATATTGAAGAAGTGTGTTAGTGATAAACTTTCAAAAGTTGGGAAATTGATGTTTTCATCCCAGGTAAGTTAGTCTTCATGTGAGCTCTTTGTAAGTCATGCTCTTTTTTTCCTAGTAGCTCCATATTTCTGGGGCTGGTTGTAGTTGTCAAGGCTTGTGGGTGTGCTTTCCTACAAATTTGATTCAGGAAACTTTTAGGTTGGTCAATTTTTGGTAAATTTTGATTTGCTAGCTTTCACCCCATGTTCTACAAAATGGGAAAGTTTGGTGTGTCAATTCAGCCAACTAGGAAGTCTAGCTGGCATAGTGTGTTTGAGTGTCATGAGGATATGTCTATGGTTGAGCAAGAATCCATTTCAACTTTTGTGGTTCCAAAGGGTAAAAGAAAGGCCTATGGTAAAAAGATGAAAAACATTGTCCAGAGTACCTACAAATTAAGAAACATGGCCATTTCTAAAGAATTGGTCAAGTTTGAGAGCAAGGAGCAGGTTGAGCCTATGAAGAAGGCCAAGAAAAGAAACAAGGGTCATAGGGAATTCTTGGGAAAACATAATTCTCCCATTGTGCTCACTGATAGCCCTTCAGATGGTTGAGGTGGCACTGAATCAGGATATGGCCATTACCTTCTCTCTCTAGTGTCGTATGATGACACTGATTATCATGTAGACATGGTTCATCTAATTGCATCATGAACAAAGAGTGGTGGAGCATACTCTAATTTTGATGACTTAGAGTAGTGTCTCCTCCATGGTTTTATTTTTTATGACACCAAGGCCTCTGCTTTTGGATTTCCTTTTTCAACATTTCCACTATTTTGGTGTTTTACACTTCCATGCTGATGTGGAAGTCCTCCACCTGGTATAGTGAATAATATTTTTCTTCAAAGTGGATAATGGAATGGTTGTAATGGTTCCTCATGGTGATTTGGTTACCTTCCATCGACAACTTATGATTTTTTTTTACTTTTGCTTTCCCCTACTTTATCAATGGTTACATATAACTATATGGGGAACCTCTCAAATTCGATTGAATTTTTTTTTGAAATGAAATTTGAAATGTAATCATAATTCAGCTAGATGCTTGTTGCTCCCCTATTCTATAAAGGGGATTGCAAGGCTAATTAAAGGGGTTCATATTTTTTGTCTTAGAAAGGTCTAGCTGAAGAAGCTAAGCTCAAAAAGGAGCATAGATGTAAAAAAAACAGATGGATGAATATTTCAGGAACAAGTTTAGGGTATAATTTTTTTATGTAATGATCTTGAAATTTTTTTACAGTAACACCAATAATAAGAATATCAGTTTTAAAATATATATTCTCCTATGTAATTCCTTCGCAAATTATGAATGGAATTATTAATGATAATTTCACTTGTCCTTCATTGTTTAAAATGAATGAATTATTTTATTTATGCTTTGGCTCAAAGAGTTGATTTAATGCTAAAGTAAGGTCATGGGTTTGTGAGGAAAGAATGTAGGATTTGGTAAGAAACTATGTCTTAAACATAGTGAGTTGAATTCTACAATCTAGTATATCAATTGTCTATTTATTATTGGGTTAAGTTGTTAGTGTATTACGAGTTAATTGTAAAATGACTCCATTATCCCATGGACAAGGAACTAGTATCTTTATCTTCTTATATTAGTGTTAATTGAGCTAGCAATGCACCTAATCAGAGGATTAAAATGAGAATAAAATCACAAAAACTTCTATTATAAGTCTAAACTTGAAGTGTTGTTTTATTCCTTGCAATTGATAATAGTTTATTAAAATGTCATCCAAACCTTTAATGGATGTTTCCCATTTGTGCTTTGGAGGAATTTATCTATGTAGAAATTATCTTGTTCAAGTAAACATCATATGAGCATGTTTAGGATCACCCTCCTAGGTCTCACAAAACCTGAAGTGAAGAAGTAAGGGCCCCTGACTTCTTATTTAGGTTTTGTCCAATCCTCACCCTTACTAATTATTGAATTCTGGTAGATTCATAGGTGAGGGATGAGATCAATTTTGGTTCATAAAAATTAACCAATAGAAATGGTGACTCCATTGGGGATTTACTTGAGGAAAAATCTAATAGAGGATCATTTTTTTTATAAAGAGTCAAACTATTTGTTAAAGAATTAGGTTACCCAATATGGATTCATGTGAAAGAGTCAATCCTCAAGGATATTGAAGGGATTTGTTATGTATCCTTTGCCAATTTGCACATATTGTTAAGATTTGTCACTATTTCATGAATATTGGTAGAAATTCCCACTCAAAGTGGGTGGAAAATCCAAAAATTCTCTATACCATTGTACATTGTTTTGACAGATTCCAGTAAAATGGAATGAAAAGTGTTGGTGATAAGAAAGTGTAAAGGACCTATGTGCAACTTTGTTGATTAAGGAGGTTTAAGGTGAAATTTATTGGTGAAAGAGATTTCATGTTGTGGAAGTTTGTTCCTTTATAAAGGAGGTCATGAATCTATGCATAAGAACCTGAGGAAAACATGAAAAGGTTCTAGATCTACAAGGTTTTCTAGTTAGGAGTACAATTCAAAAATGGTTACAGTATATCCAGGTATTTTCCCCTACCTTGGGCATCAAGAAGAATTAAATTTATGAAAGCCTGTTGAAATAGTATTTGTAAAATTTTGTTTCCATGTTATGTGAATTGAGCACAGACAAAGGGAATGGTAGTCAGTTACATACTTCTAAAGTGTAATTTTTAATATCTAAACTAGTTTGAATAAGTATGTTTACTCCTAAATTATGCCTTTTAGAAAATTTTAAAGCCTGGATATGTTTGAGCTTTAGAATAGTGATTAAAATTAAAGAATGAGGTAGTGTATAATCAACTGTGAATTTGGTTTGTGAATATTGAATAAGGTTATGAGATAAATGTATCACTCCCCTATGTCTCCTTGTGGAACATCAAATGTAAACATGCAGGGTGTGCATCCCTTATCTTGTCATCAAAAGAGTCTCTCTATTGAGAGATACAAGCCATTAAGTTTTAATGGTATTCGAGGTTTTCATAATAAGATTCCAATGATATTAGGAAACAATTTCCTAGATTTACAGGGAAAAGTGATTAGTCAACTTCTAAACACCTAAGTTCATTCATATATTTGATGGGTGACCTTGAAATAGATCATGAGGATGTTGTCATGAAGTTGTTTGCTAAGTCTTTAAAAGAAAATGCTACAGATTGGTTCTCACATTTTCTAGCATACTCTACAGCTTCATGGAATGAATTCATGACAACATTTGCAGAATAGTTTGGTGAAAGGGTTAGCCCTAGTGAGATAAGAAAAAGAATTATGGAAATCCAAAAGGATGAAGATGAATTGGTTCCTACTTTTAACTTGTGATTCACACAAGTAGTTAGAAGTATCCCTGAACACCTAAGACCTAGTGAAGCAAAGTGTCTAATTATATATCTAGGTGAATTTGATAGTGAGATGAGTTATTTGATAAGGGATAAGGAACCCAAAACATTACATAAATCTTGTCACATTGCTATGGACATTGAGAATATTATGAAATATTTAATGATGAGGGGTTATATGGCTGCAAGTGTTTGTTGTCCTTATGGATGTCATATAAATGAAAGTGATAAGGATGAAAAGGGTGATTAGAGTAAGGATGTTATTAATGCTTTGACCAATCCATAATCACACAATGTTAATCATGAAGGGATGCAAGATGAATAACAATCAAGTTTGAGTGATAATGATCGAGTATTGCTTAAATTGTCTAGTATGAAGAGACATGAAGGGGAATTTCCCTATGAATTGCTAGCAAGATTATTGGATTCATGTTGGAAATCCCTAAAAGGTTTTAACCTGAAGATTCAATTTGTATTGACCTATTCTATGACATCTATAAGCCAAGGCTTAGAACTTTTCCTAAGAAATTAAAACCTCGATATTTTATCAAATAATTGCTTGGATCAGGATTGCTAAAGAGGATAAATATGAATTTATGAAGAAAATGATGTCCCAAGATCATAGGGGTGCTCGTCCTATTGTTATTAATCAAGGGTTTATTCAAGAAATTGATAAAAGAGTTTCTAAAGAAGGATATCTATCTAGTAGTGCAGATGATAATATGGTCATACTTGAAAGTATTGCTAATGCACCTTTGAAGATGAGGGATCAAGATAGTGAACATGAAAATCCTAATTACTTTCATAAGAAATACGAATCATTTTGTGAGACTAAATTGAAGGTTCCCTTCTTGCCTAAAGAGGTCAGCTATACCAGTACTCGTGAGGTTATGCCTTCACCATTAGATGAACAAATAGCATGTGATGGATTCTTGAAATACAATCCAACTATATCAAATGTATAATTCCCTAGCAATATGGTAGATGATGAATTTTAGGATAAGAATAATTATATTCAGGGTCTTGAGCCTAAGGTTTGTGTTATAATTGATAGGATTAGTGAGGATATTCAACAAGGTCCTATTCTTGAATGATTGTATAAAATAGAAATGGAATGCACGAGTTTTATGACAGTGATGGACATGAAAATTTTCAGCAAAGAATGTGTTAAGGAAACTTGTTTGGCTAAAAGTGAGAAATGTTTAAGTTGTTGGAAATCTTGCATACATGAGAAACAAACATATCAGTTGATGATACAACTAAATATCTTACTATTGATCACATCAATCCTGAGTTACTGGACTCATCCTTTGAGACATTTCATTTTAGTCTGAACAATGAATTAAAAGAAGCATGGGATTGTATTGATTATCCTAAAGTAGGAGATTTTTTTAATGCCTGGAAAGGTGTGAATAGTTGCTTTTGCAGGAATAACCTCAATAAGAGTAAAAATGTTGAGGGGACTGTTGAATTAGTTTCCTAGGAAATTGAAAAATATGGTAGCATGTTTAATTTGTGCCACCCTGATGAATGTGAGCACCAATTTGAAAAGAATCCCATGTATGAACTTTTTTTTTTATCACACAAAATGAATGTATGCTAAATGTGGGATAGAAGCTAGATGATAATGACCCTAGAATTCTAGATGTAAAAGTGCAATATCACTGGGTATGTGCAAGATCATCATGGAAAAAACAAGCCCTTAAGTGGCAAAAAAATTAGAAAAATTAGAGTTAGGCAACTTGACGTAAAAATTTGAATAAGTTATCTATATTATTTCAAAAATATGTAAGAATAGAATTTGTAGCAAATTGAATGTAGTTTCTAAACTACTAGGTTTGTTTAAAAAAAGAAAACTATTTGGTGAAAATTTTAAATTTCAATGCAGTAGTACTTAAATTTCAAGGAAAAAATAAGAATAGGTGTCTGTCTAACCACCCTAACCACATTAAAATGATAATTTTTTTTATAAGATTTTAGATATAAGTAGAGGAATCATGTCCTGATGTGATGTATATTTTGTTGTAATTTTTTTCCATGTAAATAATTAATTATTATTTTTTATTACAACTTTTTAAAAATATAAAAAAACTCGTACATTTGACCACCTCAACTTGGTCAAAACTTCATGAAATTTAATTTTTGTTTTTTTAATCCTATAGTATGGGAAGCATAGAATGTGACGCATGTTTTGGATTCAAAAAATGTGATATTGTTTGAAAGCCATAGATGTTCTTCAATCAGTCTATCAATCAGGACTTTAGTCATAATTTGAATAGAAAATGAATAATAATTACTTATTAAATTTAAAGTAAAGAATACTTTATATTGGTGGAAAGCTGAGAAACTCCTTTAAAAACCCTTTTCGTTTCATCAATTTTGGGTAAAAAAAGTCCCCAACCACATACCCATCATATTACCACTTCTTGGTCCATCATGATCCTGTAAATACCCCACTTCAAAGGGTTGGGTCATATATCCTTGAGTGGGAGCCCTAGAAGGAATGTGTATGATGGTTTCTAGTTTAATGATCTAAATGAATCTTATATCAGTTTGTATGATAATGATTAGATGGATTATGAATATTTTATTTTCCCTACTCATTTGGGTGTAAATTTTGTAAAATATGATTATAAGCTGAGATAGATAGAGTGTTACACTGATCATGCATTCTAGTTCATTATCGGTTGTTGTTCAAAGATGGACATGAAGGAAAGGAATGACTATAAGTTCTGATACATGTCCATAGGGGTTGATTTCAGTGGCCACACCATGATCAATTGGTAGGGAGCTCATGATAGTGTTTTTAGCCTATGTATTGTGCAAACAATGTAAAACAAGGTTTCTGGTAGAGGTAAGTGCTAGTTTTAAGGTTAGTATAGACCTATAACCTATGTAATTAATGTGAATACATTTTTTTCTTTGGTTTATTTTTTTCCTTAGTTCTTGTGTTTGGTCTTGTGTTCTTGTTCTACTTCACCTAGATTCTGGTTTCTCACTCTATTCGCTAAGGAACCAACATCCCCAGCTAGAGCCACTAATGGAACCTAAAAATTTCATGTATCCACTCTTGAATTATCCATGACTAGGCTTAGGTTTTTTTTCATCAATATAACTTGGGGATTTTTCCATCAAAATCTTTCTTAATAAACCCTTAGAGAAATGCCCTTGCCAAATCCCTAGTTTGATGTTGACCTTCTACTTCCCATTTCTAGTCACCTTAAGACATCTTATGTCATTTGAACTCATGGGGTAATTGGTCCCTTGTGCCTAGGTGTGTTGTCCTTATATTTTATAAGGATAGATTGATTAACCTTATTTGGCCTCTACATCTTTTGGAAGTATTATGTTCTAAGTCCTTGAGGCCTTTTATTTGTCATCCTAGATGGTCCCCATCTTAAAGCAATTTTAGAGCATGTGCTTAATTTTTTTAACTTAAGTCATGTCCTTCACTTCCTTTTAGCCGTCCTCATAGATAGGTTTTAAAAATTGAATTCAAATGTGTGATGAGAGATAAGTAGTTTCTCTTTGGTTTCACTCATTGCAAATGGCTCTCGAGAAGTAAACTTGCATCAGTGATTGGCGATAAGCAACATTTCTTTTGTTTCATGCTTCCCAGATAGGTGGTGGATATTATGTTTCACATTAGTGATGCCCAATATGGGGGTTGTTGTCATTATCACTAGCTTCTCTCAAATTGCTAATTGCTCATCGATTTCATGATGAGAATTAGCAATGCATGATGGACCTTGGAGCTTGTTATTATCGCTCATTATGGATCTTCTCCAAGTTTTAAGTTTCAAATTGGTGATGAGTGATGACCTTTGGGCTCCCTATTTTTTATTTCATCGCTCATCATAAATTGCAGTGTGATCTTTTTACCCAAATGCGTGATGAGCAATGAAGTGATTTGGTCAAGGTTTTCTTTTGATGATCTGAGATGTTCCCATGAGCAATATATTTGGTGCCTTATATTTTCATATAGGTGCACATGGCATAATATGGTTTCATCGTTGTTTTCAAAGTGTCACTGATGGGATCTAGATTTTCAAATTTGGATCAGTGACATGCGATAGTGTTGTAGATTTCCAATGTAAGAAATGATCTAATGGTCAAAATTTTATTGCACCAATGCCTGCATCACTAATTGAACCTTGGAGGGGAGGAGAAAATTCATAACCTGTGATGGGACATTTTAGGAATATTCTTTTCAAAGTACTAGCTCTATGTACTTCACTTATATAAATGAAAAGGAATAGATCAAGTTGGTGATGCATGTTAATCATCAAATCATAGGTGACTAATGAGGATTAAGGGAGGATGTGGTAGTATTTCAAGTACCATTGTCATTTTCTAGGAAAAAGTTGCAAAACCCAAAAAATGAGGCTTAAGCTCTCCATTGATGAAGTTTTAAAACCTCAAATATTGATAGGGTAGATTCAAAGTTGAACTACTAAGCAATTAACTCACTTGCATGAAATTTTTTTTAATCATTAATCATTACATGCTCCAAATTATCTATTTAATGTAGATTTCCTACTATTTGATCTCACCATTTCATAGTCTTTAGAGAATGTGAGATGTGATTTATTGAAGAAGTGTGTGAATGATAAGCTTTTGTAAATTCAAAAATTGATTTTTTCCTCCTAGGTAAGTTAGTCTTCATGTGAGATCTCTATAATTCATGCTCTATTTTTCCTTGTAGTTTCATATTTCTAGGACTAGTTGTAGTTGTCATAGCTTATGGGTGTGATTTCCTACAAATTTGATTCAAGAAGCTTGTAGGTTGGTTATTTTTTGCTAAATTTTGATTTGCTATCTTTCACCTCATGTTCTGTGAAATGAGAAATTCTAGTTTGTCAATTTAGCCGACTAGGAAGTCTAACTAACTTAGTGTGTTTGAGTGTCATGAGGATATGTTTGTGGCTAAGCAAGAAGTACCTACAAAATTTGTGGTTCCGAAGGGTTAAAGGAAGGCTTAAGGTAAAAAGAAGAAAACCATTGTCTAGAGTACCTACAACTTAAGAAATAGGACCATTTC
>VDFB02223960.1:0-18170 GCA_007258455.2 Sequoia sempervirens
GCTCTCGAGAAGGAAAGGTGTTTAGCACCAATCCAGGGTATATCGGTGGGCTATATCAAGTATACAAATCCTTGTCCTATTGGCCTATTAGGATCATGCTTGTCTTACGTGTGTTTGATTACACTAAAATATCATGCCTGTCAAGCATTTTCTAGATTCTCAAATAGTATACACAACAATCACAAATCTGGAAACGAAACAATCAACTTTAGACAATTCTGAATTTTCATCAAAACATCACAAAAGTGAATTTGAATCCAAAAATTTTGCCTATTGTCCAACATCTTTTCTAGAAGTCTTTGTTAGAAACTAGAATTGAAATTGCTCAAAATTTTCATCATTCAACCATTAGCTTGCATTTTTACCTTAGGTTCAACATTTTTAATGTTAGTTGCATTCCCTAGGCTTCATAATCATCCTTTCCATAGGCCACCTCATCACACTTTGCAAAATCATTGCCTTGAAGAGTAGGTTATCTTGGGACTTAATCAACGATCTCCTTTTCAATCATTGTCCTTTTTGTGAGAATTTCCAACTCAATAGTCTATTTAGGAAAACTCACTAGTCATTTTGACCTTGTCACTTAGTCCCTTTTAACAAGTCCTTTGATAACCAAAATTAATACATAGATTAAGCTTAGAGTGGTTAGGCAACCCTTTCTCCAAATTGCATTCATCTTAGTCCATACTTTGCATATTTTATGCCTAAAAATCCAAAAATATCCAAAAATATTGTTCACCCTAGTCTTCATTTTGCACCTAGTCAATTTTCTCACCTTGCATTAATCAACATTGTCATCTTAGTCATCATTGTCGCCTTGACCTTTGACATCTTTCTTTGGCAATCTTGTCATCTTGCATCAATCATTTCCTTAGAAAAATTCCATAACCACCTTGCATTGTCATCCTTATCACAAAAACACCAAAAACATAGACTAGTTGTCATAATCATCATCCTCATTTGAGCAATTCTCTTTTATGGTCAAAACTAGGCTTCAAAGAAAGAAAAGACAAATAGAAAACTTTGGACAAGACTTCAACACCAACATCCACACCAACACTTATGACATGAACCAAGACATGAATTTTAACGATCCATTTACCAACATGAACATACCATCTTCCATGAACCTGCCAACATCCTCTCAAAATCCATTCGAACCATTCATACAGAGAGACCACAATGGACAAGTATTAGCTGAGGATCTAGAGGCTGCAGCCCAAAATCCTAACGTAGCTTCATTTGTAGAGGAATTGGTCTTGAACGATGCTGACATATACCTTGCTATGCTTTTAGACCAAGGGGAAAAACTACCAAGAGGATTTGACATCAATGCCATAAGAGCTTCATCTCCATACAACACGACACAAAAATTGACACCTCAACAAAACATGAACAATGCCTCCAACAATAACACTGTTGTCACCACACAAATTGCTACAAGCACTATCAATGTTACATATAGTGGCACTGTAAGTCAAAACACCTCCAACTCAATCAATGCAACATCTAATGGAGAAACACCCACCATGTCACAAGCAATATCAGAATCCGTGCCCGCAATGTCAATGACATCTTCACAAATAGTTGGAACTACCCTTGGATCTACATCAATGGGGGCAAGTTCCTCAAACCCCATATTTGGAACTTCATCTATGACCATAGGGACATCATCATCAAATCCTTATGTTGGAACCTCATTTAACCCCTTTGGAGGAACTAAACGGCGTATTCTTATTAGAGGTCCCCAACCAAACATTAACACATCGTCACAATTAAACATCAATGCCTCACAAGGACAAAATACCAACATCCCGCATGGACAATTCCAAGGACAAAATACCAACATCCTGCATGGACAATTCCAAGGACAAAATACCAACATCCCACATGGACAATTCTTCCAATATGGACAAGGCACTCAAATGACACGACAAATGAATACCTTTGGGCACCAAAATAGTCAAGGTTACCAGATCCCCCAAATATCGACAAATATGGCTGGATCGCACATCCCCACATATTCATCACAAATTCACACGCAACAACACGTTCCTCATCAAAATTGGCAATACCAACAATTGCCAAACCAAAACATATCATACATTCCACAACAACACATGTCACATTCAAACTTGAACATGCTATCACAATCAATGGGGACTCAAGGGATACCCATCACTCCCATGTGTGATGCGACCAATAATCCCATAATAGATGCCTTGATAGCCAAAGTGGTAGACCTCCAAAAACAGATGGAAAACATGCAAACATCCAACAAAATGCCACCAATGTCATATGACCTATGTCCATATCCTTTTGACACAACTTTATACATGCCACCATTTCCTCCTGGATATGTGGCCCCAAACTTCACCAAATACAAGGGCAAGAAAAATCCTATTGAACACATTTGAGAATTCACGACCAACTGTATGGACATTGCATATGAACACACTTACTTGATGAGACTCTTCTCCAAGAGTCTAACAGGACCCACACTTGAATGGTTCTCCACTTTGAAGGGGATAAAAACATGGAATGAACTTGTAGACAAATTTGTGAAAAATTATGCCTATAACATTGACACATACACCTCCATCACTAGCTTATGCACACTTACACAAGAAGACATTGGTGAAACTTTTATCCCATTTTTCCAATGATGGAGAGGCCTAGCAAGTCACTACCACATAGACATACCTGAAAAGGAAAAGGTTGACATGTTTGTACAAACACTCCTAGGCCCATTGAGAAATGGCTTGCAAGTTCATTGTTGTACAACCTTCACGGACCTAGTCGAATGAGGTGTCCAACTTGAGAAAGCCCTTATTGTTGAGGGAAGATTAAAATATGGTCCTAAAAACAAAAATGCAAGTCCACTCACTGACAAGAACAAATATTGGGTTAACTATAAACATGTCACCAATGATGGCGTTGTAGACACTAAGGTTGTCAATGCAATGGGTCCTGTACTTACCCTTAAAAGGGATCAACTACAAAATACACAGATGACCACTCAAACCCATGCTACCAATGCTATATAGATAAATCAAAATAACCAAGGTAATCAGAATAACCAAAATCAAAGCAACCCCGACAACCCAGACAATTCCCTAGGAGTTGCACATACACCCCCTTGGGTGAGCCCATTGAAGAAGTCCTTAAGAAACTCCTTCAAAATGGTGTCATCACACTTGAAGAACCAAGACCATATGACCTAGGGTAGTTTAAACCATTTTGGTGGGATGAAAACACGTTTTGTGATTATCATCGGGCAAAAGGACATAAAAACTCCTCTTGTCGACAACTGAAAAATTTGGTACAAGACCTTATCGAGAATTGTACCATTGAGATAGGTGGACCACAATTTTCATCTAATTCAGACCATACCATACACAAGAACCCACTGCAGGACCATGGTTCTAGTAACCCTTCCACATCAAAAACCAATAACAATAATTGAGCCAACCATGCCCGTATTGCATATGAATATTCTGGTGGACCCATCATAAATCATATTAGAACAATTGATGAACATGTCAACCGCGATTCTTGTCAAAAAGGCCCTAAATGCAATGTCACTACCCATGGGAAAAAGAGTCACCATAGTTAGCCCTCCTCCTCCCGGACAACCCGAAGATAACAATGAAAGCTAGCAGGTTTGCCCAATCAGGTCTTGTCCATTAATGAAACAATCTAGCCTAAAGGACGACACAACACTTATTGACCAACTTGGGAAGACACACATGGAATTTCTATGCTTGAGTACTTTCACAGCATTTCCTAGCACATAAGGCTATATAAAGGAAATAATACAATTCTTCCATTCCCCAAAGACCGGTCATTGTGGACACCACTTGTGAAGTCCTAGATCTAGAACTTCCATACAATATTCTACTTAGTCGACCTTGGATTCACACCTTGAAAGTTGTCCCTTCCACGTATCACCAGTGTTTGAAGTTTCCCTTTGAAGGGACTAAGATTATAATATATGGAAACCCTGACCCATTTCAATATTGTACCAATTTGAGAGGTATCTCATAGTGCCAAGTGCCTATCAATAGTGAAGCTTCAACATCTTCATCCTCCAAATTACTTGACCCATCGACACTTGAAAATCCTCCCACATCCACTTCTACTTCTTCAGTGACCATGACCACCTCCATGACATCTACCACTTCATCCATCACCCCAAGCATCGACGTAATTATTAAGATCCAGGACCAAGGGTGTGGAGAGTATAAGCTGAATATGGCCTATTGCATAATGAGGATGCCCAAGTCTCCCCAGGTCTACGGTAAGCCTTGCTTCATGTAAAATTCAAAATAAATTTTCAAAGTCCCTCCAAAAATAGTATTCATAAAGTGGGGTGAAATAAGTCAAGAGGACATTGACAACGTACTATCTTGGATTTATAGAGAACCAAAAGATCCAACTCCCTTGCTAGTAAAAATATATGGTAAAGGATATGACATGATGAAGGAAAAAGGCTACGATGGAATAAGTGGCCTCGACAAGCACAAGATAGGAAGGCGAGAACCTCTAGCACCTAAAGGAAGACCTAAACATCTTGGGTTAGGGTTAGGACCATGAGAATCTGGCGATCATAGTACCAATGCGCTTTCTAACAAAAGAGTAAATGCTTAGACTTTGTCAAGACAATTGAAGATCCTCTTTTTGAAACTGACTCCCATGAATGGGAATTTGGATTCTAGTGATCCCTGAGTGACTGTTTCCTTGAGGACTTGTTCTGCGAACTAGGAGAGCCTACATTTGAAGAGAGATTTTGGAAAATGTTCAAAATTGACACAACACCAAGTCTAGATCCTTTTCTACTCTCGTTGACCATAATCCTGACATACTTTTCTACCATGCTAAACCTAATGACCATCATTCAGATTCATTTGAATTGCCACATGACACTACTGACCCTGATTCCACTCCCTTTGTTCCTTACTTTGCTAATGAGTGTGAATCAAGCAAGACAAAGTACTGGATAGAATCTAATATAAAGATCGACAATGAAAAGTTTATCTTTAACCTCTCTAAATTTTTTGGCATGCTTTCCATGTCCTATCCACCATTCACCAATATTGATGATGGTATTTCCTTAGTCTACCCAAAACTAATCGATTGGGATCAACAAGGCTCACCAGTTATGGACATATTTCAAAATGATGAGGCCATTGTAGAATTCATGGGAGTGCATGAGGGTATACCAAGTGGAGACCACAAGGCTAGATTTTCCATTGGCCTAGATTGTGTTGCTTACTTTGGGGAGATTACTCTGTCCTCTAGTCGCAAAATGAAAAATAAAAATAAAGCAAAAAATGACACGTCTTTAGGTGAAAACCAAAAGGCACCTTCTGATAATAAAAAAGTAAAAATAAAGGACATATATGGAGGTGAAAACCTCTTTGAGGTACCTAAGGATGGAGGACTAGACTTTCTCCCTGTAACTTAGGAAAAATCAGCCATGCTCATAGAGGACGCTATGGAAATAAACATATCTATAACAGAAGATCCTAAGATGGTCCTCTTTGCAACATCTTTGATAGAGGAAGAGAAACCTGAGTTCAAAAAATTCTTTTCAGAGCATAAGGTCAACTTTGCATGGTCTTATGCTGATATGCTTGGGTTGGATCTAGAACTTGTCTTGCACCATTTGCCATTATTTCCAGATGCCAAGCTAGTGAAACAGAAGCTACGAAAGATGCACCCATAGATCACCTTGTTAGTCAAAGTAGAACTTAAGAAATTGTTAGATGTAGGATTCATATGGTC
Source organism: Sequoia sempervirens (assembly GCA_007258455.2). Classification (NCBI taxonomy): domain Eukaryota; kingdom Viridiplantae; phylum Streptophyta; class Pinopsida; order Cupressales; family Cupressaceae; genus Sequoia; species Sequoia sempervirens. Next base: position 5,788 of record VDFB02223960.1, read on the forward strand.
CATAGACTATGCTTAATGGATATCAAATCTTGTACCAATCACAAAGCCAAATGGTCAAATATGCATCTGCACAAATTTTTGGGACCTGAATAAAGCATGTCCAAAGGATGACTTTCCCTTGCCAAACATTGATATCATAGTGGACCTTACAACATGATATGAGATGTTGTCCCTCATGGATAGTTTTTCTGGTTATAACCAATTTCATATTGCCCCTGAAGATCAACACAAAACAACATTCACATGTCCTTGGGGCACATACTGTTGGAACACCATGCCTTTTGGTCTTAAGAATGCAGGTGTCACATATTAGAGAGCCATGGCAACCATATTCCATGACATGATGCACCAAATAATGGAAGATTATGTAGATGACCTTTTGGAAAATAATTTGACACGAAAAGACCACTTGAAGGTGTTAGACAAAATTTTCAAGAGACTGGAAGAATACAAGGTCCACTTGAATCCAAAGAAATGTGTCTTTGGTGTGACATCAGGAAATTTTTTGGGATACATTGTTTCTTGTAGAGGCATTAAAGTCGATCTTGCCAAGGTAAAAGCCATATTAGACATGCCTCCTCCAAAAAGGATAAGTGAACTTAGGACATTGCAAGGCAGGTTACAATCTATCTGACACTTCATAGCACAATTGGTAGACAAGTGTCATCCATTTAAGTATCTTCTACGCAAAAGTATCCCTTTTGTGTGGATAGATAAATTTCAGGAGGCCTTCCAACAAATAAAAGATTATTTACCATCACTACCTGTTTTAATGCCACCAATTGAAGGGAAACCTTTGATTCTGTACATTTCTACAACAACTTCAGCATTGGGGGCATTATTGGCACAAAATGACCATGAAGAAAAGGAAAGGGCCATATACTACATCAGTAGGACACTGGTCGGATATGAGCTAAATTACACACCATTGAACATGCTTGCCTATCAGTTGTCTTTGCTGCTCATAAATTAAGACACTACATGCTGAATCACTAGACACACTTAGTGGCGAAGATTGATCCCCTAAAATATCTCCTAAGTCACACAACATTGACAGGTCACTTGGCCAAATGGGTAATGATCTTGAGTGAGTATGATATTTAGTATGTTGAAAGAAAGGAAATAAAGGGACAAGTGATAGTAGACCAATTGGTAGATGTACCTATAGAGGGAAATCATCCATTTCCAGATGATTCAATATTTCATACATAACCTAAGTCACCTTGGAGGCTATATTTTGATGGATCTCATACTAATCATGGCTCGGGGGCAGGAATACTATTTATCACCCCTCAAGGAGACTCCATACCTAAGTCCATCCACATTACTTTTCCATGTACAAATAATGTGGTAGAATATGAGGCACTTTTCATAGGACTTAGAATGGCCATCAAATGGAAAATTAAAACACTTCATGTCTATGGAGATTCTCAGTTGGTCATTAACCAAGTCAACAATGACTATGACTCTGACACCAAGGATGAGAAATTAATGCCTTACAAATGAATGGTTGATAGCTTCCAAAAATATTTTCACATGGTGACTTTTGAGAAAGTTCCAAGAACACAAAATAAGGTAGTAGGCGCAATGGCCACAATTGGCTCTCTCTTGGAAATTCCTAGTAATGTGCCTCAATTTGAATTTTTGGTAGAACAACTTTTGGTTCCTGCATATGACATACCCGAATCAGAGATGGTTTGCGAGCTTGTTGGTCCCAATTCTCCATGGTATCAAGAAATTTATGACTACCTCAAGTCCCAAACCCTCCCCCCCAACCTATCCAATAACCAATGAAAGTCCTTTATTTGAAAAGCTGCTAGATACACCATCCTCAGTGACACCCTTTATCGCCATAGCTTTGATAACTCTCTTCTTTGATGTATTGACACTGATGAAGCACGAATGACCTTGCAAGAGGTACATGCGGGTATATATGGATCACATTCAAGTGGTCCTAATTTAGCCAAAAAGATAACGAGACTTGGGTATTACTGTCTGACCATTGAGAAAGATGCACTTGAATTTATCAAAATCTGTCACCAATGTCAGATACACAGTGACTTGATTCAAGCACTAGCGCATGACCTTCAACTGATTACTTCTCCTTGGCCCTTTGCATAATGGGGACTCGACCTTGTGGGCAAGATCCATCCTACCTCGTCCAATGGTCACAAATTCATCATTACTACCACTGAGTACTTTACTAAGTGGATTGAAGCCATCCCGCTTACTTACATTACTGGAAAACAAATTTCCAAGTTTATCCTCAACTATATCATCTGTCGATATTGTATTCCACAATCCATCATCACAGATAATGGTTGTCCCTTCAAAAATCAAGATGTCCATGAACTTTGTGAATGCTTCAATATCCGACACCACTTCTCCATGCCTTACTACCCATAAGGAAATGGTCAAGCTGAGGCATCCAACAAAATGATGATCAAACTTCTTAAGAAGACCATCAATGCTGTTGGTCGTGACTAGCACATACAACTCAATCTTGCTTTGTGGGCATATCGCACTAGCATCTGTACTCCCACTGGAGCCACTCCATTCACCCTTGTCTTTGTAGCCAAGGCCATCTTGCCCATAGAGGTCAAAATTCCATTTCTACGAGTCTCTATGTAAGGTCTAATGGCCGATTAAGAATATCGACAGTCACAACTACATGAATTAGAAATGCTAGATGAACACAGACATAATGCCTTGAACCACTTACAGGAATATCAAAATCATCTTTGTATAAGCTACAACAAAAGAGTGATGACTCAAAAATTTGACATTGGTGACTTGGTTCTCATGTAGAATCCTAAGAATCAGTCTGACAGAGAAAAACTAGGAAAGTTTGAGCCCAATTGGTTGGGTCCATACATCATCACCGCATCATTTGGTTCTGGCACATATCAATTGGCTACTCCAGATGGTGAAAAATTGATAGAGCCAATCAATAGTTTTCATTTACACAAGTTCTATATATAGCATTAGAAATTCTGGCCGAGAACCATTAAAAATACAAAAAAATGAAAAAATTGACAAAAAATAAAGCTTGAAATAATTCATCCAATAGTGAAAACCTGGTAAACAGGCACTTTGGATAAGTACCATGGTGAAAACCTAGAAAACAAGCACCATGTGTAGTTAGTCATTGATTTAACATCTACTATCACTCTATCTACCTTAGTCCATAATAAACGTCCATTTTTTTGACATTCATCACAATGTTTCACCCTGACATCATGATGTTTCTTTCCATGGCTGACAATGGTTGACATTGAAGTCTTACACATCACCTATCATCCATACCAGTCATGTCCTTTCCATTATCTTGACTAGGGGAAATATTTTATCATCGGACTGTAGTGGGTATTGCACATGGTCTTGCCAATCAAAAAAATATTGAAAAAATCCTAAAAATAATAAAAAGTCTTGAAAAAATTCTAAAAATCATAAAAAGTCCTAAAAAAAGACCTAAAAATTGAAAAATGTCTTGAAGAAAGCAAAAAAATGTCCAAATAACATCACAAATCCCAAAAAAAGATTCAAAGATAGTCATGTCAGTCATTTTATTCTTTGTCAATTGTCGAACTACGAGGTCTCTACACATTTGCTATGTAGGCAAGGCCATCAGTCGATGTGCCCCCGAGGCCCCCTAGGTTTAGTCCCTTAGGGTTTGTCAGGTCAAGTCAAAACATGTCAATTCATCTTCAATATGTTCATCCATCCTAGTTGAACTACAAGGTCTCTAAGTGCATGACATAGGCAAGGCCATCTGTTGATGAGCCCCCGAGGCCACCTAGGTCAATCCTTTAGGGTTTGTCATTTTGGTCAAATAAGTCAAACATAGTCACACTCAGAAACAAGATAGTCCTTTGAACGTCAACATTCAAATTGTGAACCAACAAACAACATAGTCCAGCCAGTCATCAAGCCAAACATCAGTCAAATTGCTAGCACAATGTCAACCTAGTCACTTTATGGTCCCCTTCAAGATGTGTCCTTCTTGGAATTGGACCCTGTCAAGACATCATTTTCCTTCTCAGGATGTGTCTTTCCTAACAACAGGCTTCGTCACATCGTCATTGGCCTTTTCAGGATGTGTCCTTCCTAATGACAGGCATCGTCAAACTATCAAACAATCACACAATCAACCTTCGACATACAAATCTTGGCAAACATATTGATTGGCTGTTGAGTTTGCTGGTCTATTTTGTTTTATCTTTTTATTGTTTTGTCTCTTGGTCATGTTACTAGCTACCTCAAGGATGTCCCATGAAGGATTTAGAGGTGCAATGATGTCTCATGGCCTAATTTTCCTTGACTGTTGTCTTTGGTGTGTCTTGACAAAAAGATTGGGGCAACTTGGCCTTTAGTATGAGTTAGGACATTCCTCATCTGTGGCTGTCTTTTTTTTCCAAGTGGACAACCTTGCACACCTTGGTCTATGTCATATCATGGTGTTTGTTGTCCATTTGTCACATTTTACCACCCAATGATGATTATGCAACATCTATGATGTTATTTGAAAAAAAAAATATTGAAATATTCCTTTTTCATCCTCACATCCATGATTTCCATGCTAACCTTTCTTCTATTCCTTCATCCTCTAGTCCTCTCATTCATTTCAAGAGAACACTCATGTTATTTCAACCCACCTATCCTCTTGAGGGGGCATACCACTACCTCCTCATCATCCTTCCTATCCTCACTTTCAAACTAGGACATATTTTTGACTTGTTCTTTGACACAATGCGATAAACTACATCATGTCAAAGAGGGGAAAAATGTAGACACATAAAAATGGCCTCACATAATTACTCCTCTAGGATTATTTAAATAAATAAATTACATTTATTTTTTTAAATACGTCACTAATTAGTCCATATAATCATTATTGTTTAAAAACATGACCATTTATCCTTCAATTATTTAATAACATGACCATTTATTTAACCCACTTTCCATCTACATTTATGAATTAAACCATTATTTAATTCATAAGTGAACATTCCACCATAAATTAAATAATTTATATTATTCCAACTACATATTTTTTTATTTAACCCACTTTCCATCCCACCAAATAAATAATTAAAACAATTATTTATTGTTTTTTGTCTCATTCCCATTTATGAATTAAACCATTATTTAATTCATAAGTGAACATTCCACCACAAATTAAATAGTTTATATTATTCCCACTACCTATTTTTTTATTTATCCCACTTTCCATCCCACCAAATAAATAATTAAAACAATTATTTATTGTCTTTTTTCTCATTCTCATTTATGAATTAAACCATTATTTAATTCATAAGTCAACATTCCTCCATAAATTAAAAACTACCCATTTTCCTCCACCATTGATTTGATTGTCTCCAACTAAATCTCAACCCTTCATTTCAAGGATTGCCCTAACCCTCATCCTTCTTATGACATTGATTCTTGGCCTTTGATCTTAGGGATTCACCAAATTTTAATCCTAGCCATCCATTCTCAATTTGGAATTCTTTAAAAGGCCCTCTTTCAAGTCATTTTGGACACACACAAGAGTTATACTCAATATGCTTTAGAGATTTTGAGTACTTGAGCAACCACACAATCTTCAATATTTTTCTTGTCTTGATCATATGTTATAGTTGCACTTCAATTCTGAGGGAAATTATACAAATTTTTAGCAAGATGGAGAAGGCCAATGGAGGTGAATTAATGGAGGCTTGAAGACTAGGTGACTTTGTTTCATACTTTCATGTTTCTTTCTTTTCATTGTTCTCCATTGTTATTAGGGATTTAATGGTTTTATGCTATTTGTAATCAAAATAACATTTTCCTTAATACACAATCTAGTATCAATTATTAAGAGAGAAGGTCATAGAGAATGAAGTGAATCTTGAATACGTGCCTACAAAGGATCAAGTTGCTAACATATTAATTAAGGTTCTTCCTAAGGATGCTTTTGAGTATCTCAAGAAGAAGTTGGGGGTTATTGCCCCTCCTCTGAACTAGATGCATAAGAAGATGCATCAATTGAGTGTATCTCAAGATTCGTTCTTTTGTCTAGATTGGTGTCGGTGGATACCTCTCAAGGGGAGTAGGTAGTGGCATTTTTTGTTGTTGTAGCCAGGATGAATGAGTGTTGTCATTATGTAGTGGTTGTTGATTGATGAAGTTTGGTGTGTGGTCCTAAGGGGGAGTATACAATGCAATAAAGGAAAGGAAGTTGAAGAGAAGTGGTGACTAGTATGATTAATGTCAAATGGGAAGAATGAATGATGCAAAAAAAATGTTCTTTTCCATTGATTTCAAAGGGGGAGAGAGTAATGTGAAAAAGATCTAAGGGGGTGAGAGAGCAATGTGAAAAACATTTAGTTGAGAAAAGGGGAGAGAGTCATGAGAAAGAAATTAATAGTTAATTGTGTAAGAGGGATAAAGTAAAGAAAAGGAGATAATGAGCTAGTATGAAGCAAAGTATTGAGGATTAGAATTTTGGTGATTTTTGTTGATGGTTTTTCACATCATGTGTTGCCATCAATGACAAAGGGGGAGATTTTTGCAAGTATGTGCAGTTGGTGTTGTCATTGATATCAACAAGCTTTTGTGTTGTCATTGGTGTCAATTGTATGGGAAAGAGATTGTTTCAAGAGTGTGATAAGTTGGTATTGAGTTATTGTTTTTGTCCTTGATGATGCTTTGATTGGTTTCATTATGTTGTCATTAGTAAGCTACTGATGTCAACCTCTAGTGTTGGTTTGATAAGCTTTTGGATGAATAGTTGAGTTGTTATGTTATATTTGGTTTGGTGGTGATGAGGAAGTACTAAATATGTTGATGATATGTTTTTGGTGCTTGGTTTCCAAGTTCGTTTGAGAAAATTGAATAAAAAGAGGAAACAATGTGTTGCGGTGTGTTTTGTGTTATAGAGTAGTGTTCTCGTTTGGCTCCACATTTATTCTAGGTTGAAGATATTCTTGTGTAGTTTGGAAATGTTGATCAAAGGTATTTAGAGGTGGGTAAATGTATAAAGTTAAGTCCACTCAAGGTGGAAGTTTCAGGCTTAGCCAAAATCCCAAAATTGAGTTCAACAAAATGGGATCCTTCATTTTAATAAATGGGATCTTGTTTAGGTTTGGCATCCCAAGCCAAAAATATAAATGAGATCCTATTTTTAAAAAATTAGGATCCCATATTGTATTGGTGTCTTGAGTTGGCCTTCAGGTAACGAGATCCTGATTTGTAAAAAATGAGATCTTGATTTGTAAAAGCTGAGATCATGATTTGTAAAAAATAGGATCTCGATTTGTAGAAAACAGGATCCCAATTTGTAAAAAAATGGGATCTCATTTTATAGAGGTATTTATTTATTAAAATATGAAACAAAACATCATTTTCACTTTGTGCATATGGGATCTTGATTGAGCACACCTACAACAACCTCGAGGTAAGCGATTGACCCCATTTATTTACATTTATTTACACTTTTTTGGTTTTTCGATATGAATTTAGGTTTTTGTTTGTATTATTCGAAATTGTATTGAGTTTTTTGCATTTCTATTTGCTTGTGATAAAAGAAACCCTCATTTGTAGAAATCAAATAGAAAACATGAAACGAAACCCTCACATGTTGAAATGAAACCAAAAAAAAACCTTAAATTGAAGTAAAACATTAAAATCAAAATTAAATAATAATAAAACAAAAAAAATTACCTTTCAAAACCAAAAATCTTACCTTTCAACCCTAAATTGAAATTAAACAAAAATAATTGCATTTGAAAATCAAGAAATTTTTAGGGTGTAATTCAAGTATTGCTTTACACGTTTTAAATCTAATTGGTGAATATTTGAAAATGGAAAAAATTCATTTGCATCACTTCATGTTTTAAAGTTGATTGCTTGAACATTTCAAAACGGAAACAAATTATTTGCATTGTCAATATGTTTTAAATTTGTATGCTTGAATATTTCAATTTATGGAAATTATATTTCATTTGCATATTAGCAAACACCTAGTCTCTAAATTCTAAACCCTAAAGCCATCATTTTGTCCTAGGACCTTAATGAGATTTGGTTGCCTTGGGAAACTTCACCAAATTTTATTCCCTTAATCCATCATTTCTCCTTAGGACCTTAATTCATAGATCCCCTTAAGTCATCCTACGAGAACCCTTTAAGCCATCATAATTTCTCCTAATTTAATGTAATTTTTAATGAGATTTCACATCACATTAACAATTATTTGTTTTTTCATTTGTAACATGCCTTAAACATAAATGATCCTTACACATTTTTTCATTTGTATTCAATTAGGTCATTTATATTGAATGGTTAAAGGGATTTTTAAACATGTATCTTACATTTTAAAATTACAAACTTAATGTAGGTTCATTTATAACTAGATCATGGATAAATTCAATATTGACAATATCTATAATCCACCTCCATTCCCTCCATCTCCACCCCCTCCGCCTCCACCTCCACCCACTCCACCTCATAACCCCCCACCTCCACCACCTGCATTTGATGGTCCTCGCTTGCGCGCAAGGATCAATATGAATGTTAGATCCATTCATGATCAAATCAAAACTATTTAGAATGAAAAATGTATTCCACCACATTTTATGTATTTTACATCTATGATGACAAATGTTGTTGATGTTGTTAGGTGCATTTATGTGGACTTAGACGAGCATCAACGATGGCTAGAGGAGAGGAGAGAGTCCAATTATGAAAAGGAAAACATGAAGAAATGAAGAGATACAATAGAGAGACACAACACTTTATTAAGACAATTATCTTATTGAATTTTATTGAATTTTGCAGTTCACATTGACAATGATCTTATTTTTATAAAGATTTTGACCTTGGATGGATATTTTAGAAAGAATTTGGTTGGATAGACATTTTAGTGTTGAATTTATGAATATAATAGTATAATGATGAGACAAAAATTTAGTAAGAAATATTAAATAATCTATTAATTAATATTGTATTGAATTTTTAATTGGTGTTTTCTTAATTGTAATTTTTAGAGGTACATATCTTTGATGAATTACATTCACACATTTTAAACTTTTTTAGAATTATTTTGATATACTTAGTTTGTGATACTTAGAATTTTTTTGATATACTTAGTTTAAAAAAAAAAATTATTTGGCTTCAATATTGATGATCACATGATCATCAACATAAAAAAAATACCATCACAATGTTATCATAATTAATTTTTATATAGATATTTGAATCAGAAAAACTCCTTACTTTATATATTTAACTTACTTCATATATTTAAATATGGTTTAAAAGGGAATTTTTAAGAAAATAGTTTAAGGGGATTAAACCTAAACTCAAAACCATAAAGCCATCATTTTGACCTAGGATAGTTAAGCCATAGAGCCCCTTAAATCTATACTTAGGACCCCTTAAAAGCCATCATATATTATTAATTACATCCTTTAAATGTATATTTTAAAAAATAATATATATTTAACTTAATGAAATTTTGTTTCCTTGGGAAACTTCACCAAATTTTATCCCCTTAAGCCATCATAATTTATCCTAATTTAATATAATTTTCAATGATATTTCAAATCACATTAGCAATTATTTGTTTTTTCATTTGTAACATGCCTTAGACATAAATGAGTCTTAGGGATTTTTTCATTTTTATTCAATTAGGTCATTTATATTGAATGGTTTAAGGGGATTTGTAAGAAAATGGTTAAAGGGGATCAAACCTTAAACCCTAAACCCTAAACCCTAAATCCTAAAGCCATCATTTTGTCCTAGGACAATTAAGCCATAGATCAGTTTAAAACTAGATACTTAGGACCCCTTTTAAGCCACCATATGTTATTAATTAGGTCTCTTAAATATACATTTTAAAAAATAGTATAATTTTAACTTAATGAAATTTGGTTGCCTTGGGAAAATTCACCAAATTTTATCCCCTTAAGCCATTATCTTCTCCTAGGACCTTAATTCATAGATCCCCTTCAACCATCCTATTACGACCCCTTAAGCCATCATAATTTATCCTAATAAATTAATACAATTTTTAATGAGATTTCACATCACATTAACAATTATTTGTTTTTCATTTACATTTGTTAGACATAAATGAGATTTTTGTGTATGTTTTAATTTTATCTTTTAGTATGTACATGTATTAAAATTACATAGTCAGGTCTTAAATTTTGAAATTTCTATGTACACATGGTAAAGTTGAATGATGTATGCATGCATTGTACATCCTATTTTTTATTTTAAACATGTATCTTAAATTTTGAAATTTTTATGTACATGCTCAAGTTGGATCAATGTATGTATGCGTATGTATATGTATTTAGATCCTATTTAAACAAATTTGAATGTACATTTAAAATTTAACTATTTCTTGTAATTTTGTACTTGTTTGTTAATTTTGTATAATTTAATGTAGGTTCACTTATATATATCATGGATCAATTTTATATTTTATGATATTCTTAATCCACCTCCTCAACAACCTCCACCTCAACCCTCTCCACCTCCACCCCCTCCACCTCATAACATCCCACCTCCACCACCTCCAGGATTTGAGTGTGGTGAAAGTTGAGTCCACTTTTGGCCAAAAGTGGGAAGTGTTTTCCCTGATTTTCAACATTTGACACATTTGACCTTAAAATTTAAAGCACTTAGTGATGGAATCTTCAAAAAAGTCACTAATCATAAAATGTAGTACTTAGAGTCTAGTTTCCAAATATGTAATTTATTTCAATACCCGGGTTGTACAAATTGAGTTTCAATAGGCGTTTCTAAAACCACTGTTTAAAAGTCATTTTTTGTACCATACCATGCACGTGTACGACATCCATATTTTGACTTAAATTATCGTATTTTTCTAAATCCTTTTGGGAAAAGTTTTATGACTCACTGAACCTTGCTCTTGATATTTTTTTATAATTTTTTATTGAATATTTTTTTTGTTAATTTTTTATTAGGCAGATTTGTTGTTTTGAAAAATCATCATTATACGACATATAAGATGACCCTAAACTTATATTTTTGACTTTTTTCAAATTGAAAGAATTATGCGAGTTTAGCTCTCTTGTCAGTTTGTCAAAATGTTATGTTGATCAAAAGTTATTCAAATGAGTAAAAACTCACGATATTTAAAGTTTATGGACCAATTTTATTTAGAAATTAATTGAAAAATACAAAAACTAATTCAATTGCAAAACAAATTATATATTTAGAATCTGCATTGTTTGATCTAAAATGGGTTTTCATTTTGTCAGAAAATTTTCAAAAAAAGGTCGTCAACCATATGTCCAAAGTCGATATTTTGCTTTAACATTGTTAAGGCTTACAATTTGCAGGTCAAACCAGGTTGAAGGCTTAGGTTCGGACTTCCAAAGCTATTCCCGAACCTAAAACCTTGGAAAAAACCCGCCCACAATGCAAAACCAAATTCAAATTTCAAAAAACGGGATCCCGATTATAACACGGGATCCCGTTCAGTAATAAACGGGATCCCGTGTTATAATCGGGATCCCGTTTCGTTTTCGACCGTTGAAAACGTAACGGGATCCTGTTTATAACACGGGATCCCGTTACCTTCACAACGGCTCGCGAAGTCGGTTTTAATAAATGGGATCCCGATTATGGAGCAGGATCCCGTTTATTGGCAGAAGCGGATCGTTTAGCTAATCGAGTCCGGATTTCAATCTCGCCGAGGATGCAGCGTTTTATAAGAGCGGGATCCGTTTTATAGTATTAAAAACAACTGTTGACAATTCATCAACTTCGCAGCTTTGCAACTTGACGTATGCGGCGAGCAGCGAAAATCAATTATTTTTCATATGTTGGTATGTTCTGGTGGTCAATTTGATTTTTTGTTGATTTGATCAAAGGGAGCATCATCTACACCATTTTTGAAGTGAAATTTGCAATATGGATTGAATTTTTCAAATGAAGCATAAAGAGAACAATTTTTAAAGTGGAATTGTGGTAGTTTTCTATTTGTTTTGGGGAACACAAGAAGAAGAATTTTGGCGTAATAGGTACTCAACTTCCAATTTGGATTCAATATTTTGAAGTATTTCACTATTAACATTCATCTGTCCTTGAGAATTTTATAATTATGGGAGATAAATTTCGTAATAAGAGAAAAAAGACATTGACTCCTCAAGAAGTTGAAGCAAATAAAGAAAAAGAGAGACAGACAAAGAGAAATAAGAATGAGAATAAAATCAATGAACGATGGTGGAACAACCAATTCAACAACTATTGAAGATGAAAACATTGAAGATACCATAGTTGTACATGAAGCTAATTTGCAAGGAGTCAATTTGGAGAAGAATATGATTATACAAACAAGTCCTACTGTGTTCAAATCCCTCTATGAA
>VDFB02223963.1:0-29950 GCA_007258455.2 Sequoia sempervirens
CTTGAGTTGCATGCATGTTGGCTATTTTGAGTTGCATGTAGTTAGCTCCAGTTAATTTGTAATGCATGGCTAATAACATTGAGTTGTATGACAGATAACAGGGACTACCTCCAGTTAACAAGGGATGACCATTCTTTAGGAATGGTGTTGAGTAAATGTTTCAGTTAACTATAAAGAACTTGAAGCCAACTTGGGTGCCCAAGATGCTTTATTGAGTGTACTCAATGCATGATAGAATATTTCCTGATAGCTCGATTAAGTAGCTTTAATTGTGGGTGTCATCTTTGAGGAATAGCTTTGGAATTATCACCGAAGTGAAAGAGAAGTTGTAGCTTCAGTTTGGGACACCCAAATGCATGATGCCCATGCTATAAGCTTTAGTCTTCACTGAAGAACTCTACTTGAAGGAATATGGTGTACCTTTTCAAGGGCTTGTGCTTATGCATTGTAATTATCACCCTTTGGAGATTACAAGGTTGCATATTGTCTATATATCTCATTCAAGTTGAATAGAGTTTGGAGATTGGTTATTGCAGGTGTGAAGAAGATTGGTAAAGACAGAAGAAGCATTCTCAAGCAAAAATTATGGAGCTATTGAAACCGAGTTGAATAATAGAATAATTCTTGGTGGAGTTTTTCCGAAAGGGTTTCTCCAGTATATCTTGTGATCCACTTCTATTATCCTATCTAGTTCTTCTAAATAATTCTCTCTACATTCTACAACAGTAAAATGAATTAATCAAGATAATCACCCACAAAGAATATATGTAACAAAGAAAAAGACTTACTTAGATCAGCAATATTAAAGTTTTACAGAGCATTAAGCTAAGAAAACACCTCATTTTATGATGTTATCTTATGGATTGTCTATTTGGTCTATGCATTATGGTTACTTGCATGCATGCTTTTCTCTCATGGGGTTATGTAGGAAATTGATTCAAAATGTGGGTATGATGCATTATTTCCTAACAATAACTGCATATATTTATAGATCCATCTAACACATATAATGGCAGGTCTTAGTATTTGCTTTGTATTATATTCTATTACATATTCATATCCTAGTATACTATCATATCTCTATATCTATTGCATACATATATTCATACTTTGTCTCCTAGAGAGACATGACCCTTATAGGGTACCTTTTACTTGATCTTTCATGTTACCCTTAGGTTCTACAAGTCCTATGTGGTAACTTGTGGTAGCTTTTGGTCCCTATCCTATATCCTGCTAACAGGTATGATGGCAAGCCTTACTAGTCACAAGGTAAATTACAATCCACAAAGATTTCAAGACTGAACAAATCTCTCAAATTTTTTAAGAAGTTCGGGATAAAAATCAAAAACACAGTCTAAAACTTGAATGTTCATAGTCAAAGAAAAGAAGAACAAAAATGTAGTCTTTATTTCCAATGGATTTGATTATTACAAACAATCTAGTCTCTAATACAACATTTCATACACTCCACAAGGGCTTACATTGCAAAACACATAAGGCCTACAATGCTCGGCCTGACTTCACACACCTCCACATCGACTCAATCAAAACCTTCTTCTTTCCTCTCTGTCGTCCAATGAAAATGACTCTCCAATGTTTTCTTCCTTCTAGCATCGGTTGCCTATCCAAGATAATGTACCCTTGTTCTTTTCAACATTAAACCATGTTTCCAATGACCTGCTCTCTCCAAATACTCGTTCCCCTCTCAAACTGCCATCCACCAACAATTACTTCATTGCTAACTATTGATTTTCCAAAAAAATCAACCATCAAGTTTTACAAAACATTAAGAAACAAATTGCATTAACACAAAACTGATTCACCAAACTAAAAGAAGAATAAAACTAAAATGGAGATGAAAGATGAGAGTGATGCTCTATATCAGAATCCCTAGGCAGGAAAATGTTCATGAGCTCCTACTCATGAGATTTGCAACAGAGTAACCCAACCAAGAGAGCTTAGATTCGATGATCCAAGAAGCATCTTCCATTGGACCTAAAGTACTCATGTCTTTGGGTCTTCTTCCAAAACTGTGTATCAAGAATGAATTTGATGTCTTGCAGAGAAGATGAAACACCTTGTTGTTTCTTAGTATTCGAAGACTCAATCTCTATTGCATCATCCTCAACATCTCCCTTATAAGGATACAAATATGCTACATTAAAAATAGGTGAAATTCCAAGGCTTGAAGGCAGAGATATTTCATATGCATTATCTGAAAAATCTTCTGAGAACTTTGTAGGGTCCTATCTTTTTCATTTTCAATTTGTTGTACTCTCCTTTAGGAAATATTTTCTTTTGAAGGTGAGCCAATACAAGGTATCTAACCTAAAAATGTGTCTCTCTTTGCTTCTTATCAGCACGTTATTTATATTGTTGATTATATTCTTCTATATTTATTTTGACCTCTTCATGGAGATCATGGATAAGTTTAGCAAAATCTTCACCTGTTGCACTTCGCCTTTCCATATTACTAAAGTATTTAAACTCATACACCCCCTTTGGATGTAAAGCACACACACCATAGAATGGACTAAATTCAGTACTTTGATTAAGAGAATCATTAAATACAAACTCATCTTGATCCAAAGCTAGATCCCAATTACCTGGTATTTTTGTAGCAATACACCTTAACATATTTCTGAGACTTCGATTAACAACTTCGGTTTTCCCATCTGTTTGAGGGTGATAAGCAGAAATAAAGTTCATAATAGTTCCCAATTTCCTCCATAGGCTCCTCCATAAATGACCCACAAATTTAGTATCCCTATCAGAGATGATACTTTTAGGAATCTTGTGCAATCTCACTACTTCTTTGAAGAACAAATTTGCAATGTTAGTGGCATCACTAGTTTTCTTGCAAGGTATAAAATGAACCATTTTTGAGAACCTATCTACCACAACAAAAATTGAATCATTTCCCCTTTGTGTACGAGGAAAACCCAACACAAATTCCATACTCACCAAATCCCAAGGCCTAGTTGGAACTGGAAGTGGTTAATATAATCTAGCATTTTGGCTTCTTCCTTTAGCATGTTGATAAATGTTGCATCTTTCAACATAGCTCCTCATATTTGCTTGCATCTTTGGCTAAAAATGATGAGTGCTCAACTGAAAATAAGTCTTATCCTGTCCAAAGTGACCAGCAAGACTACCACAATGCTTCTCCTTCAACAAATTGTCTCTCATAGACCCTTTAGGAATTCATAATTTATTCCCTTTGAACAATAAACCTTCCTAAATCATATAATCCACCCATGACTCTCTATTCCTACAAATAGGATCACTGCAAGCTTCAAATTCTTCCTTAAAATATGCATCCTCTACATACAACTCTTTCAAGCTTTCAAAGCTCACACTGTTAGTTTGTATTTCACATAATAAAAAATATTTCTACTCAAAGCGTCAAAAAATTTATTCATTTGTCCACTTTTATGCTTCAAAACAAAATTAAAAACTTGGAGATACTCAACCCACTTTTCATGTCTTTAATTCAATTTGTGATGGTTGTTGATAAATTGCAAAGCATGGTTATCCATGTATACAATGAACTCTTTAGGCAGCAAATAATGTCTCCCTTTATTTAAAGATTGAACTAAAGCATATAATTCCAAATCATAAGAAGAATACTTCCTTTTTGCATCATTTATTTTCTCACTAAAGAACACTATTGGTTTACCTTCTTGACTTAGGACAGCCCCAATAGCCAACCCACTACCATCACATTCTACTTGAAACACCTTTTCAAAATCAGGAAAAGTAAGAATGGGCTGCTCACTCACCTTTTTCTTCAAAAATTTAAAACTCTCATCAGCCTTCCTAGTCCATTCAAATGGCTTCTTATTCCCCTTAATATTCTCAAGAATAGGTGCTACCGCATGACTGAAACTTCTAATAAATTTTCTATAAAAACTTGCAAGCCCATGAAAGATCCTTACCTCCATTATGCTTTTAGGTGTTGGCCAATCAAGGATGGATTGTACCTTCTCTTTTTCCATCTTCAATCCCTCCTTTGACACCACAAAGCCCAAATAAACTAGTTTGGTCTACATGCACACACACCTTTTTAGATTTATCTACAAATTCTCCTCATGCAACCTCTTCAATACCTACCTCAAATGCTCAAGATACTCCTCCATAGACCTATTAAACACCAACATGTCATCCAAGTATAAAATCATGAATTCACTAAGAAATGGTTTCAAAACCTCATTCATGAGTCGCATAAAAGTGCTAGGTGCATTAGACAATCCAAAAGGCATAACAATCCATTCATACAAACCATCACCAGTCTTAAAGGTTGTCTTCCATTCATCCCCCAGTCTAATTCTTATTTGGTGGTAGCCAATCTTCAAGTCTATATTAGAAAAATACATGGAGCCACTTAAACAATCCACTAAATCTTCAATTCTAGGAATGGGAAACCTATATCTTATAGTAATTTTGTTAATATCCCTTGAATCAATACACATATGCCATTTCTGTCCTTTCTTTCTCACTAGTACTTTGGGGACAACACAAGGACTTAGGATTTCCCTTATCAAACCCTTCTTCAAAATATCCTCCACTTGCTTCATTATTTCCTCATTCTCCATAAGCATCAACCTATAAGCATCCTTGTTAGGAAGGCTATCCCATGGAATCAAATCCATCTAATGGTTGGTGCTCCTCATAGGAGGCAAACCACTAGGGAAATTAGATGCAACAATATCCAAATGTTCATTCAAAATATCTTGCACTTCAAGAGGAAAATCATCAAGTTTTGTAGTAGTAAACACACTCCTAGGTTTAAGAACCAAAGAAAATCCTACTTCCTCATTCTTCAAGTCATGTAGAAACTCCTTACCACTTACCATCATTACCTTACTACTGCTACCATTGCTAATGTCCTCTTTAGGTTCCTTCATAGGCATCAAGGTATGTTTCCTCCATCTTTCTCAATAGTAGATGTGTTCTCCCTTCTATTATGCACTACTTTCCTGTCAAATTTCCACAATATACCAAGCAATAGATGGTACACATCCATAGGCATCACATCATAAAGAACAATATCTTTATAATTACCAATTTGAAAATCAACATGGCCCTGCTCATTCACTAACAATTGATGACCTTTTTACAACCAAGATACATTATAAGGAGATGGATGCTTAATTCTTTGAAGATATAACTTTTCTACCATCTATGTTGCAACAATATTGTATGTACTATCACTATCAATGATTATTCTATAACATTTACCTTTGGACTTACACTTGGTTTTGAATAAGGCTCTCCTTTGGACTGGTTCTTAGCTTTCTTTTTGAGGCTTCAACAATACCCTCTTCAGCAATAATGATTTTCCCAATTTTCATTCCTCCTTATGGTTAACAAGAGACCCCACACTTTCTTGGTCAACATGAACAATTTTATTACTTCTTTCAAACTTGGAATGTCCCCCTTGAGATGATTCAAAGCATTCCTAACTCTTGTGTCCATATTGGTTGTACTTAAAGCATTTTCCAATGAACCCTCTACCTCTACCTTGAGAACCACCTCTTCCATAGGGTTTTCCCCCTTTGTTTTGAAATCCTCCTCTATCATTGCTGGCTGCTCCACTAGAACTTATAGCCTCTTCTCCTTGATGATGTTGTTGCCCTCTTCTAGTTTAGTACCACCTTCCTCTAAAACCTCTTCCTCTCTTCTTCTCT
This sequence comes from Sequoia sempervirens, assembly GCA_007258455.2. Taxonomy (NCBI): domain Eukaryota; kingdom Viridiplantae; phylum Streptophyta; class Pinopsida; order Cupressales; family Cupressaceae; genus Sequoia; species Sequoia sempervirens. The sequence continues at coordinate 5,691 of VDFB02223963.1, forward strand.
TGTTGACTTTGTTTCCTTTGCAAATTTTCCTCTTCCTTTAAGGCAAGTTGATAAGCCTCTTCCAAGCTTCTAGGGGACACAAGGATTAATTCATCTTGTAGACTATACTTTAGACTAGTCATATATGTCTAGCAATTTTCTCCACATCTTTAGGTCACTATGCCCCGATCTAATTACCAGCTTATAGAATTCCTCCATATAATCTTTCATAGACATGTCTTTTTGTTTCAAATTATGCAATCTTTTGAAGAGATTAGTTTCATAATCTCCTGGAAGGAAATTAGCCTTCAACTTCACCACCATCTAATCCCAAGAGTTAATCTTTTCCTTATTATTTCTTCTCCTCTCAATTTGGACAAAGTCCCACCACATAGCAGCATGTCCTTTCAATCTAGTGCAAGCAAATTTTACTCTCATTTATTTTGCTACATCCTCATATTCAAAATACTTGTCTAAATCATCGATCCAATCAATTAGATCTTCACCATTGAGACTTCTTGAATAGGTAGGAACTTTTATTTTGGTTTTGGAACCCACATTCATGATAGTCCTCAACAATCTTTCCTCAAAACCTTCCTAGTCTCCTTGTCCTCCCTCATTTTCTTCTCGTGGTTTTTCTTCCTCCTCATCATCACTTGCAACTTCATCAAGGGTCCCTCTTCTCTATGCCCTTTCCATGGCACCCATTCTTGCTATCAAATATTGTAACAATTCTTCACCATGTTGTTCCCTTCTGCCCCTTCCTCGGGCTCCTCCTCTACCCATTCTCCTTGGAGGAATTTTATACACTCACCAATGCCCAATCAATTTTAGGCTTTGATACCACTTGATGGCAAGCCTTACTGGTCATAGGGTAAATTACAATCCACAAATATTTTAATACCGAACAACTCTCTGTCAAAGTTTTTAAGAAGTTCACGATAAAAATAAAAAAATAGTCTAAAACTTGAACGTTCATAGTCAAAGACAAGAAGAACAAAATAATAGTCTTTATTTCCAATGGATTTGTTGATTACAAACGATCTGGTCTATGATACAACATTTCATACACTCCATAGGATCTTACATTGCAAAACGCATAAGGCATACAATGCTCGGCCTAACTTCATAAACTTCCACATCAACTCAGTCAGAACCTTCTTCTTTCCTCTCCATCGTCCAATGACGACATTCCAATGTTTTTTCTTGTCAACATTGGTTGCCTCTCCAAGATCATGTATCCCTATTCTTTTCAACATTGAACCCTGTGTCTAGAAGCTGCTCTCTCCAAATACTCATTCCCCTCTCAAATTGCTGACCACCAACAGTTACTTCATTAGTAACTATTGATTGTCCAAAAAATTCAACCATCAAGCTTTACAAAACATTAAGAAACAAATTACATTAACACAAAACTAATTCACCAAACTAAAATAGAGATGAAAGATGAGAGTGATGCTCTGCATCAAGGTACCTAACATGACCTAGTAGACAAGACCCATCATCATTTTTATTATCCTCCCTAAGTTGCACTTAATATGGGGTCTTAATGTAAATATGGTCATTATCAAAATAGCTAGCATATGAATCTTTATAGGTTAACCCATTCACACATGTCAAGTCTCCACTGAAGAATTTTTTAGTTTTTGTCTCACTTTATATGGTTGAGACACATGTACTCATCTCTTGGGACACCTATCTCACTCACACTTACACATTCACTCACACTTGTTATATGAGATTATATATGTGGAAATTTGGAGAGGTAGTCAGATGTTCAATCCCACCTTCCTACCTCCTCTACCTTGCCTCTATATGTAAGACACTCATTGTAAACTATATGCACTCTCATTTTACTTGTTAGACATTATTTCTTGTGCTCATTATTCACTTGTGGATGTTATCTTTTTTTTTTCATTATGAGATTGGCTTCTCCAATACCTTAAACCTAAAGAGAAATAATTTTATGATAATGATTGGGGTCATGGTTAGAAGAAACTATGATGGCATCTATCTAAGATGTTTCAAGAAAGAAGAAGCAAGTCAACTCCTGATATTTTCTTAAAAAAATTGTTATAGGATATGGCTTAGGTTTAGCTACCATTCATCAAATATTGAGGGTTGGATATCATTGGCCTACTATCTTAAGGGATTCTCATGCACATGTATACTTGTGTCATGTATGAACAATAATTACAAGGGAAATAAATCCAACACTACTACTATAATGAGTCATAGTGATGCATTCATTTACCACTTTGGATTCATTATTATGATCAATCTACCTTCCTCATCTAGCCACAAATAAATTCTTATAGCTCCATGGACTAATGCACCAGGTGTATTGAATCATATTCATGCAAGCATTGCACAACTAATTTAGTAATCAACTTCTTTGAAGAGAAAATCATGGTCAGGTTTGGAATTTATTTTTCTTTGGTATGTGAAAAAAAACCTACTTTTCTATATTATATTTTTCTAATCGAGTTTTCAATTATGGATTAATTCTAAGAATTTCCTCTATCACCCACAACATAATGGCTTGGATAAGTCAATATAAAATAACATGTTGGATATTATCAAAAAATTCTAAACAAAAACCCTAGGAAGTAGAATGTGACATTGGGATATGCCTCATGGGATGATAGGATAAGAGTTAAAATAATTTAAAAGAGAAAAGAGACAACCTCACACATGCAAGGAATCTTGGGAGAAGACATTCTTATACATTCTCTTCATCTTCTCTTAAATTAGTATGGAAATCATGGTGTCCATCTTTGGCTCTGAATTACCACTACTTATGGAAATTATTAAATTTTCCTAAGATTCAAGCAAAAAAAAAAGAAACACAATACATTTATCTATATCTTCTAATTTAACATATACTGATGCAAGTTGACTTCTAATTAGATTAAAAAAATTTAAATGGTATACAATAGAGTCACCATATTTAATTTTTAAAGAATGTAATCGTCTTTTAAGATACAACTTATTATACAAAATTTTAGTTTGATATATCACCTATCTATTTCCACAACTTATATATGTGATCTTTTGTGGAGGAATTTAAAAGGACATCGAATGGTTACTCATGCATTCCTATCTAAATTTTTCCAATCTTCATCTGACATTGTAGTTTGTTTACTTTCTTGTGAAACTAGCAACCACTAATCTCTCTCTTCAAGGAGATCCTCCATCTTTAATTTCCACATCTCATCGCTTGTTCCATTAAACTTATCAATATGTTGGTGAGAGGTGGAAGCCATAGTATACAATCCTCTTCACAAAATTTCAATATACCATAAGACAAAAGCTCCCACTATAGCCAAAAAACCTTCAACACTTAAGAGAATGGTGTCCCCTTCTAAACAAAACCATTAGCTCTAATACAAATGTTGAAAACAAGGTGCAAAAAAGCTACAATATTAACTTATGTATGTGAATTCAAATCTGAAAATAAGATTACCAAATCAAATTATATGTATGTGGTTGTGAATTCATCACAATAGAAAATCAACAAAAAAATGACACCCGATTTATGTGGAGAAACCCTTTCAAAAAAAAACTCCACGTGAGAAAAGTGGGAAAGTATATTATTAATATTCGCAAGAGAGATACACCATAATACACTGAACACTACTAATCTTTGATCAACTCAGATGCATCCATACACCTTTAAATAACTTAGTATTGAACTATCATCCAATGGCTCTAAAATATAGAACTTGTGGGAGGTAAAACCACAATGATAAACCAAAACAAGAGGTACTAAAACCACTTGCAAAAACCCACATGTGCCCCTTTCTTGTAAGACCAAAATTCACGATAAAATATTAAATAAAATTCACAAGGCTCCAACATGGGTACCTTTCAAGATGCTCCAATGACTTTTTAGCTTCCCGGTGAAAGACCAATGAACACCTCTTTCCCTCCAAACTTGGAAACCCAACTCATGACATTTCACATTCCCAATGTGGATTCTTAGGAGAGAGAATTTAACCATAATGATGTGTAACCTCCACTAATATTAAATTCCCTCTTGAAAATATAATTAAATAATATGCCAATATTTAATGAATTTCTATCATGTCCCCTAGGACACATTCCAAGAAACATGGAGACATATGAATGCAATAGGTTTGCAAGGTTAATGTCACCTAACTAACACTCAAGTTTAAGTTTATTATCTTATGCTTGGATCTATGATAACACATTAGAAAAATGGCTTTAGCATAGGTAAAAATTTGGAAATCAATAGAACTTTACAAAAAATAGAAAAACTTATATCATTCCATATGGTAAATAGAATCTCCACCCAAAAACCATGTTATGTTTGAATGAATTTATGAGGCATCTGAGGAAAACATACTAGAATAAGATGATATACTAGGAAAATAGTGCAAGTCTAAATGGCTTGAAGAAGTCATGAATCTAGGACTAAACATCCCGAACTCTAGGAAAATACTAGAATGATGTTTAAGAGATTCTTGATGCCCACAAAAGGGAATTGTAGTTCAAGAATTTAGAAATGGAATAATCTAGAACCAATAGAGAGATAAAAATAGAACACACTAGGAAAAGAGAGTTTATTTAAGCTCCATAAAAATTGACCATATGGTATGAAACCTATGTTTCTAGATTGATATGGTGACCAGAAATTCCACTATTGATTCAACGTGGACACCATTGGAAAATAAGGATAAATCCAATGATATCCTTGTTGAGGATTCTAATTATAAAAAATTAGTATAAATATACTATTTATAGTCTTTCCACCAAGATTTGCATGATCTAATGCCAATTTTATGAACCATATCAGTCAAGATAGCTTCTATAATATTTTTAAAGGTTTCTCGATCCTAAAGTAGAAAGCTTTAATTGATCCTTGACTTCATTCCAAGAGTAGATATTCCTAAAAAAATTGGAGAAGATCTCTAGGGTTATTTTGATTCCCTTTATGAAAAATATCAAAGCGTGAACCCAAGGATTCATCATGAGAGGATGATTCTAACACTGAAAAATAGACCACTAAAGTCTCTGGTAGTTCATGAAAATACCATTATGAAAAACCAAAACCATTTTACAGAATATAGGGAATCATAGCTTCCAAATCCCACTAGATACTTTTTATCATGAAGGTCTATTGAATATAAACATCCTCTTTCATAATAAGAAGAGTATGAAGTCCAATCCCCTTACAAGTTAGTCACCCAACTAGATAGTTAGAAGAAATGCAATATTGCACTAAAATATTCTAGGCTTCAGTACCCTCAAAATCATTAATAATCTACTTACTATAGAGGACCAAACCTTGGCACTAAGTGGAGAGTAATACCGACACTCTTGATTCTAGGGGAAGAAAACAAAACTCCCAAGCCACTTGATGAAAAATGTGATTATATGGAGAAAATTTTAACATTTAAAATAGTAGTAAATTATAAACATTCTATAATAAATAAATATAAAAATAAAATTAATTCAAATAGAAATGAGGAGATGAAATAAACACACATAATGAAATAATACACACTACTAGTTTATGCACAATATATGGATCCAAAATTGACATATTTTTAGATCCTAGTTTCATAGATATCATAAGATGCATCTCACAAGTGAGATTAGGAGATAAACATAACATATATTCTCAAAATAAACCATCTCTAAATAACCACAATTAGACCAAAGATGCAACTACACACTCAATAAAACATAAAGCATACTTGTTTCATACAAGATTCCTAAAGCATAATAAAATCACCCAATCAGATATAATATAAAGGAAATAACATCCATAACTACATCAACTAAAAATTATCCTAAAACAACATGATCATAAAATATAAGTGCAAATATTGATAATCATTAAAGATATAATGTTGAACTAGATAATCATAATCAAATCATATATAATAAGTATATTGAAAATAGTGTTGTCCAATATATACAAATCCACATATACTAATCCAATCATATAGCATTATGACATATACATCCCATATTATATTTTTGTACTATAGATGCTTATATAAAACCTCATCAATAACACACATTGACAGTAAAGAAAAAAATTCACATAAAGAAATAAAACACATCAAATCATAGCATAAGAACCCAAGGTACACAATTAGATCACCCCAATATAAATAAAATGCCTCACCAAAAATTTTGGCATAAGGAATCATAACATAACCTAGTGAACATTACATCCTCAAGTCGTACTAGGAATAGGGTTACTCTTTGAAGCTAGATAAAACATGAGGACAAGGCATCCCTAGCACACCATCCTTTACAAATGTTTTTGATCCAAAGACACAAATTTAAGAAGAAAAACAATCAAACACAAGAACATGTATTTAATCCTCCATTTCCCAAATAATCTACTAACCTAATCCAAATATTACACAACACATTACTTTTATCAATTTATATCTCAATAATGCACCTTTAAATTCATCACTAATCATAGCTAATCAATCAAAACACATAATATACAATATAGAAATAATTTTCATAAAAGCATTGCATCACATCTAGGATCTTGTAAGGAATCCTTAAACTCCTAAGGAGAAATTCCTACAACAAATAGATTTATAAAATAAGTAGATTACACTAATAGAAAATCAACCATAATTTATATAAATATAAATAATATATGTTAACATGCTCACTAACACACCTTCATACCCCATACTATCTTATATCTATATATCCATACATTCACATCAAAAAAATGATCTTTTCTATTCATGTTACTCAAAAATATTCTCATTGTGTCTAAGGCACCATATCATAGACTCTAATAATTTTGGAATATCTAGGTGGCATAGTAACATGTAAAAAAATACTTTAATAGAACGAGAAAGATATATTCCAAGCAAGAATTCCAAGCATATCTCATTAACATGAGTCACTTGCATAAGAATAATAACAACTAGAAGTTCATTCAAAAACTCAAATAAATTTCATTCACTACCATGCATACATGACATTCACACAAACAAGAGATCCACATGATTATAAATACAATTCATATATTTTCTCATAAACTTTGTATTGTATTCACTTGAATTCCTAAAGAGTGCAATAAATTCATACCACCAAAGGTCTAGCAAAAACAATAGCCATTGCAATTGAATTCTTCATATATTCCACTATTATTCCAACTTGGACATGCTAGAAAAGAACATCGTGTGATGCATGACCAATAACTTAAATAATTTACCATAGCCACCACAGTAATGAAAATAATGCTAAAGTGGAAAAACTGTCAATTTCAAACATAATAAATGGGATCAATTTCAACAATATATCAAACATGACCATAAAAGTCACAAGGTAAGCATATATCCAAATTTTGGTGGCTAAACTATTGATAAAAAAGACAAGTAAATCAATGTTGGTCCTTAAAGACAAATAGAAATTCATCAATGATTAAAATAAATTATCACAATATAAATTTTCACTTAGCATGCATCATGTGACTAATTATAGTCATAAGCAAGAGAATCAAATAACTACGCTACACCAAGATTATCAAAATCCAAAGGGAGCAATAGAATGCACTCAAATAGTACTATACAAATGAGTATTCTAAAAATATGACCACATCATAATACATAATGTCATAACTCTACTATATTTCCTTACTAAGCATAATACACAACCATAAGGTGGAACCATCAAAAGAAAACACATGAAAAATAGAGCTCCTCAAAAGGATATAAAGCAAGCTAAGTTGGATGATACACACACATTATTTTCACAATCTATAATATTCCAACCATTGAAATTCAAGCCTAGTAGAATTAATTAATCATTATTTATTTCCATGTGTAAATGTAATAAATCACACATTCTAATGCATCTTATATGAAATCAACAACTAAAAATTTGATGCATTCAATGCAAAGCTTTCATCTAAACTCATTCTTTCTATCACCACATCATAATGATAACAAATTATGGTTCACAATTCAACAAATTCCACATTGCCTCACATATGTAATTAACATCAAGTAACAAATAAGGAAGGAAGAAATTTATGGGTTTAACTAACAGATAATCCGTTATGTATGCTTTTTAAGATAATAAATGCAATGGGATTAGCCATCCAATTATAGACACACTCATAAGAATAATTTAAGAAGAAATTTTTAATTAACAAATATAGTTTAATTTAAAATTTTATTCAATAAAGTTCTAATATATTAGAATAATAATAATTTTGAAATGGCTAACTCTATCAATGGGTCAAAGTCTTCCAATGAAACACATCCATAACTAAAATATATGATAAAAAAATAAGAGTACATCTACACTAAGTATAATCCAGTCTTGAGTGAATACTCAAGTCCATACAAAACTATATTCAGGATCATAAGTTGGATGCAAACATAATCATTAGGACTAACTAAACAAGATAAGATAGTGTTATGAACCACACACTTGGGTCCAATAAATAAGAAGGAAGGGGTACTCTCACATAGAAAGGTATGGTCACCAAGGGTCTCCCAAAGCTAATATAGCAACATAACATCCTAACCTCCCTAGATTTTTCACTCTAATATTTAACTCGACACATATTTAGGTATAAAAATTGAAGGTTGGATCTCAAAAGGGCATGCACAACCAAGCAATCACAAAAGTGTGACTCCACCATACTTGCAACTATGGACATAATCAAAGGATAAATATATATTCTATCAATGCCAGTAGAAACATAAATCATGCACATTGTGTTCAAAACACATCACAAGGACACTAAAAATAGGGTAATCACATTCATGTAAGAACCCAAAATAAAATTTCCTTTTCGCATTCACTACTTAGTGTTCAACAAACTTTCTTATACAATACTTTGCTATAAAACCATCACATATTTTTCAAATAAATTCAACCAACACCAATTATAAGTAAAACCCTTCCTAGATAAAAATTGAATCCAACTATAATATTCTATTCAAGAGAAAAAACGTAAATAAACAAGATCACCAATACGCTAGTGTTCACATACTAGGCCATAACAAATCAAAATCATAATATTTTTCCTTGCAAGGTAGTACATCATGACACAATCACAACATCTATAGATTATTCTATTGACCAACATTGTATTAAAAATACACCAAAATATGGTAATTATATATTTTCAATAAAAAATCATGTATTAATGGTACACAATAGCAAGAACCAAATTATAGATTTAAGTCTTAACCCCAACATTCTATCATATTAATGCCCAAAACTTCTTCCACATGATGATATGCATACTTTAAAATAGTATCCACACATTATTAAGAGTATAAAATGCAACATTCACACCATGAAGAGAATGTCCAAAGGTCTAATAACATACAAACAATGTCTAAAATAATACACAATGATAAATGCAACTAGGTATTCTCAATCTAACCCAACAAGTAACTCTTTCAATTCAGCTATTTCTTTACATACACCCACTTGCATAGCATAAAAAATGATAAACACATAGTCATGATCACTAGACACATGATTCATTTTTGCTATCGTTTCAAAAACATGCCTCATTATTTATGAATTATAATAAATATCACTTGGTCACAACTCCTTTCACAATTTTGCAAATGTGTCACTCCAATTCTTTATTTAATGCATAAATAATATGAACATATCTATCTTTTGAAGATAAGTTTGATGATAGAAATGAAAGCATCAAGAGGGTTCATCACACATACAAGTTGTAGACTAACAAAGAATGAAATAAGGGTCTTACTACCCCACTCACGGTATATTGTATAACAATGCCACATTGAGAAAATACCAAGAGACAAATTATGCAAGTTTCATGCAAAATAACATGGCCAAAACAATACCTAACACGCATACAAAACCAAAATCTCTCAATATTGCAACATGGCCTCTAACAACAAATACAATGCTCCAATATTTTTCCAAAGGCACTAATGGTTGAAAATAAGATAAAAAATCAATATAAAATGGCATGAAGCAAGCCACACTACACTCTTTCATGCCCAAGGTGTCACAACAACATGCAAAGACACACTTGGGAAAGGTCGCACAAGAAGAACACTTGAAAAACCATGAAACAAAACACCATGATCAACTCAAACATCCAAATATGGAGGAGAGTCAATTTCTCAAGACAAATTATAAACACCAAAAAACTACCTACCAAGACACTCTCTTAGAATCTTATCAAATGGGAATAATAGGAAAAAATGCATTGGCTTATGCTTTAGGTTCTAAACTATAAGAAGTTCAAATTATAGAACTTGATTAATATCATTTGGACTTTACGTTTGGGAAGTATTGTGCATTTTGCAACACCTCAAAATCTAGAGTTTGAGTTGTAAAATGTAAATTGTGAATCCCTAGCACATTTTGGATTCAGTACTTAAATGATAAATTTTAATAATAGTTTTCTATGCTAAGCACCAAACTCCGAGAATTATGCATCAAATAATGTAGTCAAACATACATTCAACAATATATACCTTAATATCAATTTTACACTTTGAAACTCCTACAAATCTTCATGCCAACCTCATACCTTGTCCATATAACACCTTAGGCCTCAACTTCTAATCTACCTCATGTATTTTGGGCTTTTGGGTCCAATTTACACTTAGAAACAATAAGAATTCACAAGGTAAAGTCCAAGTTCATCATAAAATCACCTCAGCCTTTGGAGGTTAAAAAGAAGTGATTATCTCATACTTTGGAGCCCAAGAAGGATCAACCACCAAGAGATTTAGACTTTAGAATTAAAAGGATGTGGTCTACACCATGGAAACTGCATAAACAACTTTGAATCTTGATTAGAATGCAACTTATACTTTGAAGTCTAATTTGAATTTTGCATCCTAAAAAAATGTAAGTAGAACTCTAAACTCCAACTTTCTTGTAATTTAAACCATGGACTCTTATTTGCACTAGTATATTTTAGATAAAATTAACAAGTATAAAAGCTATCAAGATTTATTTTTATGATCAATGAGGAATAACTTCCTTTTTTGTTGAGAACAAATGAATTGGACTAAAGGTTAAAGAACCTATGATATTTTTATAGATTGATAAAGAATCCAAAAAGTGGGCATGCTTCCTTAGAAATAAGCTAACACTTGGACTCATATTTTTAATACATAAAGTAATAAACAAAAAGTATCATCAAAGAATGAAAAGTAAATAATGCTTACACAACATAACAAGATGAGTGTAACATAAAATTTTATTTCAACATGATATCCAACATAGCATAACTCCCAAGAGTAAACAATTTAAGTTGATTTAAAATTTCAATTATTACTCTAATATAATTTGATTCAATGAATGATGAAATTCCTTATTATACATTTCATAATAAATGGTACAAGAAAGTCTACCTTGCAACCAATAGTAATGAACTCAACACATTCTACAAGAAAACCCAAGAATGTAGCTAGCCCCAAGTGAGAAACATCAAGCCACCCAACCCTATGGAACCCTCATTCCCACCCCTCTAAACTAAGAGATGGTAGATTGAGAAATCATATAAAACTCATATAATAAAATTATCTATAGGGTAGTTACATTTCATGAAATCACACATACTAGTAACATACACCATGAAAATAGATGCAATTATCTTCATGGACTGTGGAAAACTCATACCAATTATACACCATGAAATTCAAGTACACTTGATGGTATACAAAGGTTGTGGCCTCAAATCATTAACACACAAGAAGACATGGAAATTACCAACACTATCAAGCATGAATTATCAAATGGTACACTAAGTATAAATGACACAAAAAATATATAGAATGAATTACTAAGTATCAAATGAAGAGTTCCATCATTATCTTGTGTGATTCCCTCAAAGTCATCATGCATAAGTAGCTACATAATTACCATCTTGTGTGATTCCCTTAGGACCTTCATGCATATGTACATAATAGTACTAGTCTTGCATCATTTCCTCAATGTCTTGGATGCAAGTGATCTTGATAGTGATTTCTTGTGTGATTCCTTTAGGGCCTTCATTCACAAGTATGTTTAGAACTATCTTACAAGAGTCCCTCAAGGTCTTTGGTATAAGCAATGTCTCAATTCATTTAGTTTAATTCATTTTAAATGTTTGAAATCCTAATGTATTTTAATCTTATTATTTACCATACAATACTTCATAGTGGGGAATCCCAAATTATACAATATGGCACGGTCCCACTCTACTCCTAACCTTAGTATCTAATCCTAGGCCCAAAATTCAACCTTCAACCAAAATGATAAGAAAGAAAAATGAGGTCAAAGTTTGTGATCATTGAATATAAAAGATTGAGAAAAAATTAAAGAACATGAAATTCTCTATCCTACAAAATAAAACAAACAAACATGGTTTGAATTATATTTTTCTATTTTTGAAGAAGTTCAAAAACCATAAAACCCCCAAATTCACTATCGATGGAATCAGTGAAAACTTTGAAATTTTTATTTCTAAAATATAAAATTTTAATATACCTTATTATCCTAATACATAGAACAACAAGCATTCAAACACATAAAATATTATAAGATTTTTTTCATAACCTTCAATCTATTTTTCACCTTATAAAATAATTTAAAAAATTATAAGATTAAATTAAGTCTACTTCTTATCACATGCATTCTTCTCCATTCACTTCTATGAATGAAGAAGACACATTCATCCACATATTATGAGCATAAAAAAAAATATAAAATTATGTTTTAAAAGCATGATTAAACAAGAAAATTACCTCTTCGAATAAGAGTTCCTAAAATGAAAAATACCTATGTAAGAAGAATTATTTCCCATCTTCAAAGAAATCATTATCCCAAGCTAATCAAAGACCAACTAGTTCTAAAAACACTTCTTTTCAAAATATAAATATTTTTTCTTTTGAGGAATGAAGGGGTTTCAAACAAAAGTAACATGTAGTGAAATCTGTCTTATCTTTTTCCTTTTATTTATTTTATATTTTAAGATAAATTTTCAAAAATAAATATTTTGCATTGATTTATATTAACATATAAATACCTATAGAAAAAATTGTTTGTGTTCAAAATTAATACAAATTTGTATTTATTTACCAAATTAAATTAATAAATGAATAAAATTAATTTGGTTATAGCTTAAAGTCAAAATAGTCTTTTAATTAATAGTGTATTTTAAACTATCACAATATTTAAATACATGAGACCTTTCAATAATCATAAGTAATTATTTAACTTTCATATTTAACATATAAAAAAATTGAAAATATTTCATAATAAATAAATGCAAATATAAATTAGGAAACTAAATAAATACATGTAATGAAAAATACATGTGTTACTTGTTTATTAAGAATATGTGGATCTCAAATCAACTTTGATTTAGATATTACAAGATATGTCTCACAAATCAAACCAAGTGTAATGGGGAGACACACAACATATTTATTCAAACCAAACTATTTCCAAATAACCACCAATAGGGGAAAATAAGCATTCAAATACTCAATGAAACATTCCTATTTTCTACATACAAGATAACCAAAGCACAATAAAAACACATGTTATGATATTAGATAAATGAAATAACATTACTAACATAATCAATTGAAAATCATCCTAAAGATACATGATCCAAAAGCATAAGTGCACAAATTTGTAATCATTGAAAACATAATCTTGAACTAGATAATCATGATTAAATCACATATAATAGATATAGTATGAAAATGGTATTGAAATACTGGAATAGTTCAACAAGTAGAATTCTACATACATGAATCCAAACATATAATATCACATGATATAAGAATCACACAATGCGTTGTTGGACAACAAATGCCAATGTGAAACCTCATCAATAACACACATCAATGGTAAACCAAAACATCACATAATATGATAAAACACATCAAATCATATCATAGATACCTAAGGTTCACAATCAGAACATCTCGATAGCATGAAAGGCCTCACCTTGGAATGTTTGGCATAAATGATCATAGAATACACTATTGAGAAATAAAGTGGACACATTCTTCTAGATCAACCCTAGAAAACTTAGGCACATGATCAAAGATAGCAAGAAAGCACTTAAAATGATGTTTGTAAATTATTTACTTTTCCTTACTCCTTTAGTTTGCTAGGATAAGAGAGGTTATGTAGATTCCAAATGTTTAAAATGAATGTTAAAAAAGGTCTTTAAATACTAGCACATAACATCAAATTTTGCAAATGTGTTTTTGGTCAAGTTAGGTCAAGAAAATAAAGGGCAATGGTCACCTAGAATTTCAATTGAATTTTAGAAAGGTAAGGGTCCAATATACAATCAAGGGGTTGACCTCACAACCATGGAAATGACCTTGGGTGGACAAAAGGTTAGATTAAGGCAAATAATGGCTATATTTGGTTAAGTGTACAAATACATGTAATAAATGCAAAACTTGAATGCATGTCTTGAAGTGTGTACATACATGAATAAGTTAGGGGTTAGATATATGGAATATATGTATATAAGGATGAATAGAAGTAAAAGGAATGAACCAAACTTTACATAAGTTTGTATTGTATCTAAATATTCCTTAAAAATAAGCATAAAATGAAATAGATAAATTTCAATGGTAAAATGTAAACTAACACCAAAATACTTTTGATTGAAAGTTGTTTACATCAATAACCACTTCTATAACAAAACACTCTCTTCACTCCACATATTATAGTTTATGGACAACACCAATCAAATATGGAATGACATTCGCTTTATATTGAAGAAGAAAATGAAGACAGTGTAATTACTAGTTGGAAACATATTCTTAATAACCCTAATCCTACTCGTATTTGAGGAAAGTCTAATGATCATAATTCACCTCCTACTAATAACTTAACTCTTGTCACTTAATAATCTTATTTTTTATTAATCTTAATATAAGTCCCAATTCATTAAAAAATGACCACAACCTAGGTGTTCTTTATAATACTCAACTTTAGTTTTGATTTAAACAACATAAAATATACCTTTTACCTCCTAGACTAAAATCTCTTTCATTGATACAATCTTCTTTAAAAATTTATTGTACTTCATGGCAAAATACGATAAATACGACCATATGGCCATCAAATAGGCCTCAGTAGTAGCATCCCTCAAGACAATGTGTGGGACCCACAAAAGCTGGGGCAGCCATAGGTACTAGGTGAGCTCCAGTTTTAGACTTTCAGTTGTGTTGGACCTCGTGAAGCTGGCTAACAAAATCTGATTGCCAAAATCTGGAATGCTTAGATTTATTAGGTTACAGCATTTTCGAAGAGGGTGCTTTCTCTATTCACGAAAAGACCAGTTACAGCTGAGGACTCCATGAGAATCTAACATACATGAATTGGGATCAACATAAGAAACACAATTATAAAATCCACAGGATACCCACGGAGATTTGCTGATATTTACTAAGGAACGGATTCAGAGGTGAACAACCTTGCTTTTGGGTTGCCAATTGCCAATCTTCATTTATGTATTTTAATGCTTTTGTCTCTTGGCTTTCGTGGAGGATTGATTACATTTCCGAGACATATCTTTCTTCTGTGAGTTTCGAGAGCACTTTTACCTTTTAGCAGTAACTGTAGAATTTTAAATGAATTTACAGTGCTCACAGCGGCTACCAAACCGTACGTACCAGTTGCATGTGCAGCCATTGGTACTGCTTCCATCAATGTATAGAAATAACATTCAGCAGGGAAATATCTCAAACAAAGATCTGTCAAAGAAAATGGAGGAGATTACTGTCAGACTGGGCAATCTTTCATCCTTTGAGAAGGTACAACAAACAGACAAATTTTCAGTATGTACAGATAATAAAATGGCTGGTAGATTGAATACCAGTACTTTGATTTGCTGTGAAATCAAATGCTAATGGCTCCTGGTATTTAATTATCTAATGTTTTTGTTAACTTATAATGAAAGGATTGAAACTATGTAATTATTCGTAATAGTTGATCTCAGTTTTTTCAGTTTTTTACAGTTTATGTAGTATTGTAATAAGATAGTTTATGTATTTAGTTCTATGTGTTTGTCATTCAGTATTTTGAATTACACTTAGTGATCTATCATCAAGATGATGAAAGTGATTCAAAACGTCGAATGAAAAATATATACAGAAGCTTTTTATTACAATTATTTAAAATTTTGTTTAATTTAAAAATTGTAGTTGGTATATAAAAATATCAAAAATGATAATTTCATCATTTTATATATTTTTACCATAATTTAAATTAATAAATATTATAAAGTAGATATTATTTTTAGGTATATTAAAATATGTAATATTTTTCAGTGTATTAAATTATATAATATTTTATTAAAGTTTTATTGTATATTTTATAATTAAATTTATTCATTTATATATTATAAATAACAATTCACACAAACCCATCCTATATGTGGTGAACATAATAATCTATTTAAGACTATTAAATCTAAGCAATAGTCATAAAAATAATAATAATAAATGTTTGAATAGTTTAGATCTTGAAATTGGTTCTTCTCATGACAATTTGGGTGTTGTGAAAACAGGTGGAGTTGAAAGGGATAGTGTTGGTTTGGTTTAGTTCTTTCTTCTATTGATGTGGGGATCGACACTAACAATGAAATGGAGACTTGCACAGTCTTTGTGACTCTTAAAAAAAATTGTCCCTTGAAAAACTTTGTGACCTAGGTTGGAAGAAGATAATATATAATAGATTCTATGATTTTGGTCTTCCTTCTGAATATTGGAAGATTTTGAAAGTCTTCTTAGATGTTGGCTTCTTATGTCGAACAAATTCTCTATCTTTCACAAAATTTTGAGTCCATCTTTTTTGTATGTATGTTTAGAAAATGGAATGATATTGCTGACTATGTGGTCAAATGAGTCTCTAACATTACAAATCAGCTGTCCATATCCTCTATTCAATCTATATATTTCTTTAGCTTCTTTGTAATAATATGGTTTGATCTATTTTATTTGTTTTTTCCCAATATGTTATATTTTATTAATTTTATGATTTCTTTTGATTCTTGAAGATGGTGGGATTGTGATAAACCTCTTTAGATTTTTACTTCTTAGACTTTAATGACAATTTTTACCATTTGAAAACCTTTGTACAATTTCCTATAATTACTTAATTAATATATATATTTTTTTTTTTAAAATATATCTTAACAGTGACATTAATTTGCTTAGTACTATTTCTAAAAATATGAAATTAAGAAACTATTGTTGAACACAATCAGGGCTTAAATTTGATGACCGTATGACCGTATTTAGAGATTTTTGGCATAAAATACAATCAAAATTTTAAGAAAGATTGTATCAGATGAAAAGAGAGATTTTGGATAGACCGTCAAAATTTATATAGAATTATAATGATATATATATTTGATTTATATATAATTTTAATTACACTTAGGCATATCATAATGTTTTAAGGGCACCTTTGAATAGATAACCGTCATTAAAAAATTTGTTGACAGGCAAGGTCGACCGTCAAATTTAAACCATGAACACAATGTTATAATAACAGATAAATAAATATCCCTCCGAACATTCATATTACAATTCCTTTAACTAATGGACAGAGTTGCCAAAATCGCTGTACATAGAAAATTTAATAGTGATCCATTACACCATGCAAACTTAGAGTTGGAACCAGTATTCCTATCATGAAGAGTGGTGTCCTTATCATATCACTTCTAATCTCTCTGTTTAGCACTTTGTTATGTTTCTGTCAACTCTCTTTTATATCTATACAATCTTAAACTTCAGCGTTATTCAATTAAAAATGCATTGATACAAAGCTGATCTGTAAGCTGGAAAATCTCTAAACAGCTCCGTGATGAGCAAGTCATGTGATGCCAACTTCAGATAGAGTCATGTTCTCCACTCATCTGATGGAGAATGACGATTAAACCCATCATAAAAGCCTGGTCTATGCCAGCTTTCACTACAACATTGAAAACATCTTTCGACAGCATTACATCTGCTGTTGCGAATTTCCTCTTCACCTGAAAAATATAAAACAATATAATTTATTACTTCATTTTTCCTGTCTGTATATGAATAAAGCAGTAATTAAGGATAAAGGACAAATGCAAGTGTACCTCTGCAACTAAAGTGCCAAGGCCATTGTATATACTACAATGTCGCTCACTGTAATTCCCCAAAACTTTATAGTCAGAGTGTTTCTTTCCTCTGGTAGAACCCACGAACGCCTCTGCAACTTCATTTTTGCTAAATATTGATTTGCTCACGCTGAAAATGGGCTTTTCGCCATGGCATGTCTCTCCATGGAATCCATACCAACGGTTGAGAATTCTATAAGTCTGTCAGTAGAATAAAAAAAATAGCTCAATTTCTATGGTAGGTATGAGTCTTCCACAGTCTATTAGTATGTAATAGGATAACTTCGGGATTCAAATGTGTATGTTTTTCAATCAACATTTCAGATCATATTCAGTGATCCATCATTGATTTCATGACTGATAGATCACTCAGTGATTTCATCAACCGAGTCGATGAGTCAATGATGGGTGATCACAGTGTGTGATTTCATAGACTAATGGATCACTCAGTGTGATCACACTCAGTGATCCACCAGTCCACGAATCAATGATGGATC
Source organism: Sequoia sempervirens (assembly GCA_007258455.2). Lineage (NCBI taxonomy): Eukaryota > Viridiplantae > Streptophyta > Pinopsida > Cupressales > Cupressaceae > Sequoia > Sequoia sempervirens. The sequence continues at coordinate 24,312 of VDFB02223963.1, forward strand.
ACTGCATACTTAGTGATCCATCAGTTGATGAACGCCAATGATGGATCACTGCAGTCAATAAACATCAATGATGGATCATTGAGTATGATCTGAAATGTGATCGAAAAACATACACAGTTGAATCCAGAAATTATCCGATAGAATTTTAATTCCGGTTATACAGATAAAATTGTTCGATTTTCTCTTCACTAACATGATTTGAAAAGTAATAAACTTTTGCAGATATGATTGAATTCGATTTCTGAATAATTTTGACAAACCAAATCTCATGACAATTTAGTAGAAAGAGTTTATAATATAAATGGATGTCTATTCAATATTTCGTAATCTGATTAAGAACAAAAATGCCGATATCTATATAACCCAGTTGGGTTCCAAAACAAAAAAGGTTCTACCTTGCGGTGCAATGTTAGCAGAGGCTTCCCCAGAGCGTCCATGAGAATCAATTTGTTTGTTGAACTGAGACCTCTTCCATCCACCCTGAAAGCGATCTGGCCAGTGGATGAGTCGGTCACACTGAATCCCCCTCCACTGAAAACAAGAGCCTTCTTTCTCACAGTCAGAACAGTAAGTGACGAGGAGCAAAACTCTTCACCCACAACAGGAAAAAGCGAAGAAACCCCTGTAGTTTGCACAGAGCTTTTAAAGGGGTCTGATAATTTAGAGCTACAGAGAAAGCAAGCTGATGAATTACTGTGGTGATGGTGAAGTCTGTCAACTTGATGTACTGAATCGTCCTCTTCTCTGGGTAAGATGAGACGAGAGACACACAGATTGCACAGTAAAGACAATGGCAGCATGGCATGCAATGTAATTGATGGAGTCAAATTCTATATGAGTTGGAATCTCCTGCACTACTACTGTGATGCAGATGCTTTCAACACAAATCTCGCACACTTGCCTCTGAAAATTCCATGGTGGTGAAAAAGTAGATAGCTACTGAAACCCTAAAAAGGGAAAGCATATATTCCCTGCAAAATACCTTTATGCATTAACAATTGCGTGCGTCCACAGGATTATTGAGGAAAAAGGACAATACATAAGAATTCTTCTTGGATGTTGGCTTTATATTGAACAAATTCTCTATCTTTCACAAAATTTTGAGTCCATCTTCTTTGTATATATGCCTAGAAAAAAGAATAATATTGCTGACTATGTGGTCAAATGAGCTTCTAACATTACAAATCAGTTGTCCATATCCTCTATTCAATCTATATATTTCTGTAGCTTCTTTGTGATAATATGGTTTGATCTATTAAATTTGTTTTTTCCTAATATGTTATATTTTATTAGTTTTATAATTTCTTTTGATTCTTAAAAGTGGTGAGATTGTGGTAAACCTTTTTAGATTTCTACCTCTTAATTGTACAATTTCGTATAATTACTTAATTAATATATTTATTTCTTTTAAAAAAATATATCTTGACATTCGCATTAATTTGCTTAGTACTATTTTTAAAAATATGAAATTAGAAAGAAACTATTGTTGAACACAATGTTATAATAACAGATAAATAAATATCCCTCCGAACATCCATATTACAATTCATTTTAACTAATGGACAGAGTTGCCAAAATCGCTATACATAGAAAATCTAATAGTGATCCATTACACCATGCAAACTTAGAGTTGGACCAGTATTCCTATCATGAAGAGTGGTGTCCTTATCATATCACTTCTAATCTCTCTGTTCAGCACTTTGTTATGTTTCTGTCAACTCTCTTTTATATCTATACAATCTTAAACTTCAGCCTTATTCAATTAAAAATGCATTGATACAAAGCTGATCTGTAAGCTGGAAAAACTCTAAACAGCTCCGTGATGAGCTCTTGAAATCAGATTAGCTTAGTCATGTGATGCCAACTTCAGATAGAGTCATGTTCTCCACTCATCTGATGAAGAATGACGATTAAACCCATTATAAAAGCCTGGTCTATGCCAGCTTTCACTACAACATTGAAAACATCTTTCGACAGCATTACATCTGCTGTTGCGAATTTCCTCTTCACCTGAAAAATACAAAACAATATAATTTATTACTTCATTTTTCCTGTCTGCATATGAATAAAGCAGTAATTAAGGATAAAGGACAAAGGCAAGTGTACCTCTGCAACTAAAGTGCCAAGGCCATTGTATATACTACAATGTCGCTCACTGTAATTTCCCAGAACTTTATAGTCAGAGTGTTTCTTTCCTCTGGTAGAACCCACGAACGCCTCTGCAACTTCATTTTTGCTAAATATTGATTTGCTCACGCTGAAAATGGGCTTTTCGCCATGGCATGTCTCTCCATGGAATCCATACCAACGGTTGAGAATTCTATAAGCCTGTCAGTAGAATTAAAAAAAAATAGCTCAATTTCTATGGTAGGTATGAGTCTTCCACATTCCATTAGTATGTAATAGGATAATTTCGGGATTCAACTGTGTATGTTTTTCAATTAACATTTCAGATCATATTCAGTGATCCATCATTGATTTCAGCGACTGATGGATCATAGATCACACTCAATGATTTCATCAAGTAATGGATCACTCCATCAATCGATGAGTCAATGATGGGTGATCACACTCAGTGATTTCATCTACTAATGGATCGCTCAGTGTGATCACACTCAGTGATCCATCAGTCGAAAAAGTCAATGATGGATCACTGCACTCAGTGATCCATCAGTCGATAGAGTCAATGATGAATCATTGAATATGATCTGAAATGTCAATTGAAAAACATACACAGTTGAATCCAGAAGTTATCCAATAAGATCTTAATTCCATTATACAGATAAAACTGGACGATTTTCTCTTCAATAACATGATTTGAATAGTAATAAACTTTCAAAAGAATGATTGAGTTCATAATTTTGATGAACTAAATCTCATGACAGTTTAGCAGAAAGAATTTATGATATAAATGGTTGTCTATTCAATAGCCGTAATCTGATTAATAGCTGAGATGCCGATATCTATGTAACCCAGTTGAATTCCAAAACACAAAAAAGATTTTACCTTGCGGTGCAATGTTAGCAGAGGCTTTCCCAGAGCGTCCATGAGAATCAATTTGTTTGTTGAACTGAGACCTCTTCCATCCACCCTGAAAGCGATCTGGCCAGTGCATGAGTCGGTCACACTGAATCCCCCTCCACTGAAAACAAGAGCCTTCTTTCTCACAGTCAGAACAGTAAGTGACGAGGAGCAAAACTCTTCACCCACAACAGGAAAAAGCGCAGAAACCCCTGTAGTTTGCACAGAGCTTTTAAAGGGGTCTGATAATTTAGAGCTGCAGAGAAAGCAAGCTGATGAATTACTGTGGTGATGGTGAAGTCTGTCAACTTGATGTACTGAATCGTCCTCTTCTCTGGGTAAGATGAGACGAGAGACACACAGATTGCACAGTAAAGACAATGGCAGCATGGCAAGCAATGCAATTGATGGAGTCAAATTCTATATGAGTTGGAATCTCCTGCACTACTACTGTGATGCAGATGCTTTCAACACAAATCTCGCACACTTGCCTCTGAAAATTCCATGGTGGTGAAAAAGTAGATAGCTACTGAAACCCTAAAAAGGGCAAGCATATATTCCCTGCAAAATACCTTTATGCATTAAAAATTGCGTGCGTCCACAGGATTATTGCGGAAAAAGGACAATACATGGGGAATTGGGACATTTGTAGCCGAACCCATCTGCGATGAATCGGGCGAAGTTTGTTGGGACTCTCGCCTGGTTACAAGGACCGCGGATATGCAGAATATCCCATTAAATAATGTATATTTCGCCCACTGTACGCGTTACCACTTAAGGAAAAGTTTAAACAGCTGTACGCGTAATTTTGACTTTAGTTTAAATAAATAAATATCTTTGGCCGTAGGTTCACAATGAGGATTAACTGTCTTACTAAGTGTCTAGTGGTGGTCAACATCTCAAATATTGTAATGGTAGTGATCGATATCTCAAATATAAATATTGTAATGGTAGAATTTGTTTTGTAATAGAAAAAATAAAGTTAATATTGTTTTGTGATAGAAAAGTGTAAGTAAGAGGGAATTAATATATATATTTTTATTTATTTATTTTTATTTTATTTATTTTTATTTTATTTATTTTATTTTTTTAAGTAAATGATATTAGATATATATTTTCTTTAAGATTGTTGGTGTAAATGTTTTAAAAATAAATTATATTTTAATAAAATTTAGCCTTTATTAGTAGTTAATGTTTTGGACTGTTCTTAAATCTTAAAAAAATTAATAATAATAAATATTTTTTTATAAATCAAAATAAATATTATTTATCACTTTTTAAATGTTTTAACTATTAAATCATTTAATAATCTAGAAAGCTTTATCATTTAAATTGTTGGTATATTTTATTAGTATTTACTATTTGTGTAATCCTAGTGATCATATAATGCTATGTACAATATCTTTTATGTCATTTGAATCATGACGAGGCAATTTATAGTTACAAATGTTTATTTATATTAGGAATGGTCCAATAGTTGTATCATGATTGACAAAGCAAAAGAGAATGGCTTCACCTCTACGGATGGAATTTGAAACCAATTATAAGTATCAATGTAAATTATATTGTACACAAAATTCATAATAATTTATTTTTTTATCCATGTGAAGATTACAATAAGACTTTAATATTTTTATCTAATAGTTTTTGAGATAAATGATATTTTTGTTATTTTTTATTAAATAACATGTATTTTTTATTTAGATAAAAAATTAAATATTTTAATTAATTTGATTGTACAAAAAATAATAACTAACTAAAGAATTTTGAGTACAATAGTATCATGTTGGCTAGGTACTAATAACAAGAGGAATATCAACATATCCATGTAATGGTTAATGTATGCATTGTAAATGGATATAATAGAAATATGTATAAAAATAACTTAAATCAAAACCCATTTTGGCCAGGTCACGAATCATGCCAAAATGGGAATTCCCAAATGTTTATCCTATTCATAGATTAGAAACAACTATTATGCAATGAGAGAAAAACACAAAAGGCACCTCAAAGATTAGCCTAAGGAATTGTTAACACAAAGAAAATAGATGAAATAATGCAATTGCTTATACCTTCTCCATGTTGATGAATCCCTTGGTTGGCCCTTGATGTTTAAGATCCTTGTGTGCTCCTTGGATGGCTAGATGCAAGATTGACAATATGACTAGATGCAAGTGCAAATGGCTAAAATGGCTTGGCTAAATGAGTGAAAATACTTGTGAATTGAGTGCTCAAAATGACAGCATAAGGATATTAAAATGACTAATTCCCCAAATGCATTAGAAGAGGGGGTATTTATAGAGAAATTTGAATTCTCTAGAGAATTCAATGGTTGAGATTGAGCCACCAAGGTCAAGATGTGGGGCTATGATGAGTTGAGGACTCACAAGCCCTCACATCTTGACATGTAGAATATGAGATGGCCTAAGATAAGATGATGTGGAAGTGAGGTGGAAGGAGGTACATGATGTGGAGGAAGGACAAATACCTTGGGGGGTGAGAATATTTCCTCAAAAAAGAACTTTTTGTCCCCAAGTGAGGATGAAAGTGACATTTGAGGAATTTTGGAATTCCTCAAAAATCTCCATGGAAAAAAGAAAGTGGTTGGAGAAATAAAT